>ML784710.1:197676-217463 GCA_009831015.1 Picea engelmannii | reverse complement strand
TGGATCGTAGGAGATCTACAAGCGGGTATGTGTTTAACCTGTTTGGAGGAGCAATAAGTTGGATGAGCAAAAGACAGGCTGTAGTGGCACTTTCGACTACAGAATCTGAATACATGGAAACCACTCATGCAAGTAAGGAAGCAATATGGCTACAAATATTGTGTTTAGGTATTGGGTTGGTACAAGAAGCTGTAAGGATAGAGTGTGACAGTCAGAGTGCAATTTTATTGGCGAAGAACCCTGCTTATCATTAAAAAACAAAGCACATTGATGTTCAATATCACTTTGTGAGAGACATGATTGAAGAAAAGAAAGTATCACTGATGAAGGTGGACACTTTGAAGAATGTTGCAGATTCATTAACAAAATTTGTGAGCACTGAGATGTTCTCTTGGTGTAGAGGATCCATGGGCATTGTTGCCCTGGATTGTTGACTATGTAACCCTGTAACCCCTTGTGTGCAAAGAAAACAACAAGTGGGAGAATGTTGGGTATGTGTTATATTGTGTTAATTTTTTTGGGCCGACATATTTTCGTCGGTTTCGGGCGACATATTTTCGCCGGGCCGACATATTTCTGGGACGACATATTTCCGGGACCACATGATATTAGGTGGTTTTTCGGCACATGGTTTTTTGCTGATGGTTTTCTATTTCCGGTTAAGGAATTAGGGTTTTGGACTAATCTAGGTCATTGGGTTAGGGTTTTGGATGCCGCTGGCTCCTATATGTATATTGTATTGTAAACAGTGTAAAGCAATGTATCAATATAATATATGCTGGTTTTCTCGGTTTGGGTTTCCAGGTGAAAAATCTCTGTGTAATGTTCGTATTTGCCATTGTATCTTTTCTGTTCTTTTCTGAATATCAGTTTGCAGTAGATATTGTACAAGGTTAGAATTTACATTGAGTTAGTATTTTGAACCTTGGAATTTTCATGACCCCTTCCTAAAGTGGATTGAGTACTTTCCTCAAAGACTGACTTGGCACAATTTTATCCCTTCTACCCACCTCCATGAGTTAGAGTTTGTGATTTCCGATGATATGATATATGTTCTAACCCATGTCATTTTTGTGCTCGATTTATCACTATTTTGGTCTATGATGAAGCACAAAGGCAGTTATTGTGGGACGTTGCTGGATTGGCTTCACTAGTTGTTTGACTAAATCCAACATCCAACCAACAGGTAGGTACATGTAAGTAGTTTGTTTTACATTCACATTATTGATTTCTTTATTTCAGTTTACATTACATGTATGCTAGGGTGGCATTACCACCCCAATTGGTTACTATTTTTCTATTGAGATCGAGCAGGTAAACAGGTTATACCAGAGATGCTGAGGTTCTCATGCACTCTACGATGAGCACATGTCCCCGAGTTGGAGCCAAATGTTATCCCTCACTTTTAGGGATAACTAGGAGATCATGTCTCGAGGCCCATAGGTCCTAGACATGGATTACCAAGAGCAGGATTGACTTTAGCATGGCCCTGGAGGGCCCACCTTTTCTTTCTTCCAACATATTTGTCTTGTCAACAACAACATCTATCACCATAGGCTTGGTCCCGTGTCAGAGATGGTTCTTGCTCCATGAGGTAATCAGTCCAGATCATGGTATGTGTCACTTTGATCATCAAAACCATTGAATGTATGCATTTGATTCCTTTTATTTCTAACAACTACTTGGATCTTACACTTTCCCACTTGACCATGTTTGGGGGGATTGACAGGGTGCCCTAGCAAGCCTGTGTCTGTAGGTTTTGGTTTTCCACTGGGGGGGTTTCTGAAAAACCATTGTTCGCTCCCATCATAATACCACTTTTCCATCTTGTTTCTCGCTCACCTATCCCATTCCAATTGTCCAGACATTGGGTTGACCTATTTTTAGGATTGCACCTTATCTCGTGGGAAGAAGGGGCTAAAGGCTCAGAAGGTAAAAGAAATCTGGTAAAAGATAAAAGCCTAAAAATAAAACCTCAAGATGCTTCGCCCAGGGATCCCCGAGAAAGAAATAAAAAGATTCTCAACAAGAAACAAGAGGGACCCGGAAAAATAATAAGACAAGGCATAACCAAAGGATAGGGGGTCTCATCACGAGCCAACCTATTAGGTCCATGGGTATCTAACAGTTTGACATTGCCATTAGCTGGTCACCACGCCAGGGCAGTGACTCTTGGTTGCATGGCCAAGGGAAAGGGGGTCTCATCACGAGCCATCCTTCTCATTTCTGTGAAAATATTTGTGGGTAACGCTGTCACCACTGGTCACCACGCGAGGGTAGTGTCCCCTGATTAGCTCTTGAACAAAAAGAAATAAAATATAAAAGAATAAAATAATGAAGAATAAAAGGCAAAAATGGGCTTGGAAAAGATGCATCCATGACAGGTACAACTCACCTTCTACAAAGGCACCCACAGGTAACATTTTTGCATCCTTGGCCCTCACTGCACCCACATGTTTGGACATCCCTTGACCATATCACCCACTTACATGGCTTGGATGAGGTCTCTTCCGGGAACTTTCCTTCTTCTGTGGACACTAGCCCAGTAGGATGCCTTGTCCTTTTCTCCAGACTTGTATTGTAGTCTTGTGTAACGTCTTTGAGAAGTTAATTGATGTATTAGGGATTTTATGCACATGTTTAATAATATTTATGATGATATGTGATTGACATTGCTATGATCCCTGTGACTGATGAGCCCATGGAGGGTGTAGCTTTCGATGTGCAGGACCATACCCGACGAACAGGTACCATTTTGGACCGATACACATGGGGAGATGATCAGTTCAGACCTCCATGGAGCTGAAGATCCCATCAGGTGGATGCCGAGACCCCATTAGGGGGCAGAGAGAGGACATAGATGGATCAGGGACTTTGAACCAAAGGAGAAGAGGATGTTCCACCAGAGACACTTTGGTAGAGCTTCACCTAGGGGGATTGACCCTCTTTCAGTGGAACGTTGGCCTTGGAAGGCCTGGGACCTCACCCTTGATGACCATGACATCATCCAACCTATTGGACGTATTGGGAGACAAATTAGGCAGTGTTAGCACATGTGGCATGATGGAGGAGCCCAAGGAGGGCTAACATTTTGCTCCAAGATGCCTCATTTGTCCTAAAAGGGGATAACGTCTCCTTTGGAGGGGCTTCATGTCTCTTTTCAACTTGATCATGGTTTTAAATTGACAATTTAATGTAAAATAATATGATTTTAGTATTTTGGCCTTGTCGACCTTTTTACATGACCTAAAATGTAAAATTAGGTCATGGAATTGTATAAATGAAGGATTTTCATCTTCATTTTAAAGACAACTTACTCACTCCATAAGGAGGTCTGAAATTTGCTCCCTCTCTTGCGTTATTGGTGATGCGCACTTGTTGAAGGAGGATTATTTTGGCATGTTTTGGCATTTCTCTTGAAGGAAGGTGTTACAACTAGGGTTTGCATTGATATTTCTTGGTGATATGTAAGTAATTTTTTGCAAAACGTCTTGAATGAATGGTTGTAGTTTCATTTCTTGCATATGTTTATGATTTTTGCTGAACAAAACCCTAGGTGACAAACACACAAGTAAGTCCTTTTATCATGTCCCTTTTGAGAGAAAATTTCAGCCATTGATAGAGAAGAGAGAGCCTAGCCGTAGCTACACCCTCTTTTTTTCTTCATTTATTGCTATCCGTACTAAGAAGAAAGAGACGCCTTAAGCCTAGGTCTACTACACTTTGGGACGATTTTTTCTAGGGTTTGCTGAAAGAGCCTTGCTATAGCAACACTCTTCTTCATCAAACTCTCTTGTCTTAGTTTATGCTATCTTTCAGCTAGCCATTTTTTCCATTTGAGTTAAGGAAGGAGGAGAGAGCACTAAGGCCTAGTTCATCTACACCAAAGTGAGCCTCTCTCCCCTAGGGTTTTGACTTTGAGGCCTTGCCTTAGCAACACCCCAAAGTCTCTCCCTTTAGTCGTTAGCCGTTTTGACTTTTGTCTCCTTTAACTTTTGCGTCCTTCACTATTGCCGCCATTTAACCCTAAGGCACTGATCCTAAGACCTCATGCGTTGAAGTGAACTTGATCAAAACTACTCTCAAACTCTTGAATCAAAACCCTAACTTCACTAACCCTAGCCTAAACTAACCTTCCAATCCTATATGTTGTCGTCATCTTTAGCCATAATATCATTGGTGCAACAAAACGTTTTACTTTATAAGCAATTGAATGGTGATTACAGGCATAAATTAAATGAAGTATTGATTTATTACATTGAATGTGATATTGTTCCAACATTTATTGGTGAAGTGACATAATTTTCATTGCTATTTATAAACATTGACTTCGTCAATATTTATTGTCAAATTGCTTATATGTTTATCAGATAGCCATTAAATTTACATGAAGTACTAACCCATTGATCAAAGCTTGCATATATCAGTTTATTGTTGCTTTGTCTCATGCAGGTGTATCTCTTTGGGGGGTTTTACTTTATCATTGGCCTTTGGTCGGACTATCTGCTTGGTGGTGACTTGTGAGGTGGGAATAACTACGTTATCTTGTAATCCTTTGCCTTCTCAGAACCCCAGGTCACCAGAGACGTCTCCCCTAGCCCTTACCACCCTAAATAGAAATAACCATCCCATTGTGGTGACATTGGGTGGGATTGGTTCTTGTTACGCCAGTTTGGCCTTCAAACCTCAAGCCTTTTATCCTTGTTACAAACTTTGCGATAACAATCCCCATTTTGTGGATAACTAAGAAGATTATGTCTCGGGGCCCTCAGGTTGCAGATATGGAGTACCGAGGGACTACATGACCAACAATATCATTTTGAACACATGGAGACCCTTCTCAACACCACAAAGGTCACATATTTTTAGATGGCATCCACCACATCAAGTGGCTTCCGGAAGGCAATGGGCCTTGCTCCATGAGGTACAAGTCAATATTATGGTGAACATCATTTCAATATTTAAGTCATTTGAGTATGTTGTATCTTAGATTGCTCTAGATTTCATGATATATGCTTGGACATTATGTTGTTTTCCCTACTTCACCTTGGTGGTTGACATTGTGCCCTATTAAGTGGTCTTCCTCGGGGATGAGTTTGCTACTAGGAACTCCCTTAAAGAGCCATCGTACCATTCTAAACCATACCACTTTCCATCACTATTCTCCCTCATTTCCTTATCTTTTGGGATTTTAGGGTGTATTGACCCAAGAAGGGATTGCCCCTCATTCTATGGGAAGAAGGGGCCGAAGGCCCAGAGGAATTGATGTTAGGCAAAATTTAAAATACTATGTATGAACCTTCTAGATGCTTTTCCCATGGATCACCCAATAAAGAAATTAAATGCTTATCTTTAAGTAAAGGGGAACCGACAATAAAATATGATTAAAAATGCCTAAATGGTTAGTTGGAGGATAGGTCTCATCACGAGCCGGCCTATGATGTCCATGAATATCTAGTGGTATGAAGTTACCATCACCTTGTCACCAAGCTATGATAATGGATTTTAGTTGCATGGCTGAGAGAAAGGGGGTCTCATCACGAGCCAACCTTCTCATTTCCACTAAGTGTTTGTGGGTGACACTGCCATTATCTGGACACCACAGCAGGGAAGTGGCCTTCAACCTTTTCTTGAATATATGAAAGAATGAAAAAATAATGGGCTTGGAAAAAGTGCATTGCGGACGAAGGTACCACACACCCTTTACAAAGGAACCCATGCATGAGACAATATGACCTCTTGTATGTCATGAGCCCTATGCCCATTGAGTCTTGACCCTAACCACTCCACCCACTTTACATGGCTTAGAGATGGATCTCCTGGAAACTCTCCTTGATCTAGGAAAATATCTACCCAATAGGACACCTCATCAACCCTCCCATATTCAAGCTTGACAAGTCGCATAATGTATTTGAGCACTTAATTATTTGATATAGTGGTCTTTGATGCACATGCTTAGGTGGCTCATTTATTGATTGGATTCACTTATCATGATGTTATGACTTGAGATCCTTGGATGACATGCTTATTTGTCTTTGCAAGACCTAGTTGGTGGACAATTTTGGAAGAACAAGCCTAGCTTGGGCTTCCATGGGGCTTGAAGCCCACAAGTGGATGTCAAGGGCCTGCATGCCAAATAAGAAAGATCAAACTTGAAAGGCCTAAAATATGACTTGGATGACATAACCTAGCCCCCACATGCCAAACGTTTTTCCTAGGAGAGGAAAAACATCACTTCTAGAGGCATGGCGTCACCTAGGGGGGTTAGGGTTTGGTGGTGTGGTTGATGCATTGGAACTTGGACGTTTTGAGGAGAATTGGGATTTGACAATGAAGGAATCAAATTGGATGCTTGACATGTGGCTTTGGTAAGCCTAGCCACCCCCCTCCTACACCAATGACTTGCTCTTAGTGCTAAAACGTCCCCTAAAGGGGTGACGTCCTTCTAAAATTAGGGCTTTCTTATGTGTAAAAGTGAATTTTAAATTAATTGTGTAATATTACTTTGTTGAGGGGGGAATATTAGGGTTGTTGACCCCTAGTCTTGTGGTTACCCCTAATTATGTGGACAGACCATCTTAGTTATATTTTGTATAAATAAGAGATCATAAGATCTCATTTTAATATAACTTTCCCTCTTGTGAGAAGAGTACTTGGTCTTAATTTTTCTCTACACTTGGAGTAATTTGCCTCTTGTGCTATGGAATAATGTTTTTTGGTTATGGTTTGATGATGATGATGGTGCACTATATATAGGAGGTCATTCTCTTTCTTTTGTGGAGGTTTACTTTGACATGTTAATGCTTTTTCTTGAATGGTATGGTCTTTTTACTTTGTTATTATCATTTTTAATTCAAGATAAGATTGTTTTGGCCAAGGATAGATAGGGAGTATAAGGATATACACCCCTATCCTAGTTCCTCCATAATTGTTAAGATTTTAATGTTATTTTGCAAGGGTCTAGTTGAGGAAGTAAGAGGATTCACACCCCTCATCTTCAAACCCTAGCTAGGTTACTTGCCTTGGGAAGTAAGAGGGTTTAGATCCCCAAGGATTTAGTAATCATAGTTCTTTCTTTGTGACCCCATTAACCCATATCTAAAGGCACTAGTCTTGCATTGGAGAAACAAAATATTGCATTGGGAAACGTGATTTGTCGTCATTTTTACTTCTTGCAATTTTGATTATGTTCTTTGTGCCTTGGGCACTTCAAAACCATTAGGGCATCCCCATCAAAGGGATACTTCTTGATGTTGTTATAAAATTTCATCTTCAACCATTAGGGATGCAGAAACCCTAACTCATTTATTTGAATAATTCCCTAATCAACCATTGAAATTTGTTCAAAGTTTGCAGACTTACACTTCTTGGTCTAATGCACTTTTTGGCAAAGTTCGGAGGGTTTTCAATGGTTTATTTTCTTGCCGTAATACATTGAATGTTACATCCATAAGGATGATATAATTTGCTGCAGACAAGTGTTTACAACAACCTTATCTTTTCATGCTAGAATATTGGTCTTTCATCTTGAGTTTAGCTAGTCATTAACTAGTCTTGCTCTTGTATCTTCTACTTGATCTCTAACATTTATTTTGCAGCTTGTGATGCCATATTATTACTGATATACATTGTTACCGACAACTGATTTTAGGGACAACAATCTTAACTTGTTTTTCCAAGTGATTATACTGCAATATATGTTTGTTTTTCTTATGTCTCTGCCAGGTATTTCACCATTTACATGTTACTCAACATACTTGGAAACCCTTGGACCTCCTTAAGACTTTGTTCCAATCCTTTTACATCATTTAGATTTGACCTCTAAGGACTTCATCTCCATCCTCCTCCATCTTCATCTCATTCCCCTAGGGTCACTAGGATTCCCCCCTTGAGGTGACTACATCACCTCAAAAGTGACGGGGACACCTGCCTAAGGTGACAGTGGGTAGGTGACCTCTTAGTTGTTGTCATTTAATGGTTGGGTCAGGATTTTTCCAACCAAGTGATTATACTACAATATATGTTTGTTTTTCTTGTGTCTCTGGCAGGTATTTCACCATTTCCATGTTACTCAACATACTTGGAAACCCTTGGACCTCCTTAAGACTTCATTCCAATCCTTTTACATCATTTAGATTTGACCTCTAAGGAATTCATCTCCATCCTCCTCCATCTTCATCTTATTCCCCCAGGGTCACCAGGATTCCCCCCTTGAGGTGACTACATCACCTCAAAAGTGACGGGGACACCTGCTTAAGGTGACAGTGGGTAGGTGACCTCTTAGTTGTTGTCATTTAATGGTTGGGTCGAGATTTTCCCAACCTA
Source organism: Picea engelmannii (assembly GCA_009831015.1). Lineage (NCBI taxonomy): Eukaryota > Viridiplantae > Streptophyta > Pinopsida > Pinales > Pinaceae > Picea > Picea engelmannii. The sequence continues at coordinate 209,138 of ML784710.1, read as the reverse complement.
CAACTTGTGTGATAACAGGCTCAATTGTCTCCCTCTGAACTGTTGAAGGGTGAGGGGGAGAAGGTACCATCTCTTCCTATCTCTCACTATCAATCTCCATGTGAGATCCTCTAGATCTCCTGAAGGATACCTCCTCCTCAAAGGTAACATCTCTACTCACCTCAATATATCTATGACGAGGGTTGTAGATCTAGTATGCCTTCAAAGACTCACTGTACCCCACAAATGTCCATTTCTGTTTGATGGGTCTAGCTTGGTCCTTTTCTCCTTGGGTACATGAATGTATACTGGACACCCAAATATCCTGAAGTGTCCAACCTTATGATTCACTCATGAACTGTATCCATACTAGACATCTCGTGGTTCCGTCGTGGAACACATGTCTAAGACATATTGAGGTTCCCTCATGGAACCAATGTCTCACAATACATATCGAGGTTTCCTCGTGAAACCAATGTATTGGTTCTTTCATCTGCCCATCTGAGACACGTCGGGATGAAGTCCACATTTTCACTTTTACTTGGAATGCACTCTGAACAACCACCTGATGAATTTCTTGTAACTGGCGTGATTTTTGTTGTGTGCTACACCCACAAACCCAAATCTCAAGCCCACAATGAACAACTACACATTCCTCACCACAGAGGCCCTGGTTGTGACACATCTCACATGGCCAATGGATGAGGTGTCACTTAACTAGTAGAGAATCTCTTCATCATTTCTCATGTTCTGCCACAAGTTTCTTCACGTATAACCTGCCTTCACCTCTAACCCATGGTTCAATGCCAATTGCTTCACTAACATTGGTATATAACAACATTTTCAGTGGGCATCTGGTTATCTAATTCAACAACAATGGTGTCTCCTTCCCAAGTTCTAATAGTCGGACACGGATACTTCCCATTAATGTCTTCAGAGATACAATATGAAATCGACTTCCTCTATTAAATTATAGGGCGGCGCCGCATTGAAAAAAAAAATTCTCAGGGCGAACAAAAGCTTTCTTCAGCTATGGCGATTGTTGATGAACAACCAGAGGAGAAGAGAACTCAGATACCTTTGGGAGGCAGGGAAGCCATTGTTATAGGTGCGTCTGGGGAGATCGACAGGGAGATCGCCCTCCACTTGGCGGAGAAGGGAGCCAAAGTGATCCTCCATTACTCCTCCAGTCAACACTCCGCAGAGGAAGTCACATCCATAATAAATAAGCCTTCTTCTTCTAGTGATGGTGTGAGGGCGATTTCCTGCAAATTTGATGTCGTCGAGCCCTCACAGGTTGCCCAACTATTTGACGCGGCCAAGCAGAAGTTTGGGCTGCTCCACATCGTGGTAAACAACGCAGGAGTGTTGGATCCCAAGTATCTAATATTATTCAATGTCAACTGCAATGGGTCGTTTCTGTATAGTAGAGAAGCCGCCAAGAGGATCGTTCGCTGGGGCGGCGATCGCATCATTAACATAAGAAACTCCATTGTGAGACTGGCCAGACCGGGGTTCGGCGCCTATGCGTCCGGCAAGGCGGCGGTGGAGATATCGAAACTATTATCACATTGCTGGAAATTATTATAACATGCAGAAGTAAAATAATTTAAACTTTGGATTTAAAAAGTATTTACCAATTTAAAAACTATTATAATATGGAGATGGAGAGGGATTTAAATTAAATATTTACTAATTAATTATAAAGTAATCCATAAATTATCAAAAAAAAATTATTTTTAAAAATTTATCTTCATTCCATTGTTGAAAAGTTGGAGGACAAGTTGCATACATGTATTGTATTTCTTTGAAGGAAAAAATAAAACAGATAATTTTAAAACGAAGTTGGTAAAGTCACACAATAATTGGTACTACAAATTAAAAAAAAAAGAGGGTTGTATGTACCATACCATATGCTTTATGCTTTGTGGTAACTTGAATGCACATAAGATTTTTGAAATATATATATCATTATCAATGCATCATTTGAATCATTAAAGCAAAGGTAGTATATTATTTGTTTCATAGGTTTTTTGGAATCATTGGGATTAAATTCTACATTTGTTTCAGTTATAACAATACCATAGTCAATTTATATCTTGTTCTCTTATTAATATTAAAGTTGTTAATATTAATAGGGGGACAAGATAATATTTTTATTAGTTTAATCATATCTTCGCTCCTGTATGCCTTTGGTGGGGAAGTGGAAGTATAGACACCACTAAGAAATGTCAAGATATCATTCAAGGTACAATGCATGTATCACTAGGAGGTAGTTGAATGTGAAAGTACATCATTTCAATGGGGTAGCCCATATTTGGAGTGAGAGTCGACATATTGCTAAAAATCGTAGAGGGATTTATTACACTTGCACATGCATTGTCGCATAGAAAATATCGTAATTGGGATAATCCTTATGATGTTCATATCATGCATTTCCTCTAGAAGGATTTGGCGATTGAAGAATACCTTGGTAAGTTCCAAGGCCTTGAGGGTTTTAGGACAAAATCTCAATGGATTTATTCTGGGAACCTATATTTAAAATATGAAATTAGAGCGTAGGATCGAAGTAAAAATGTTTGAACCAGATTCTTTTGAAATATCCATTACTACAGTTAGAGGAGATGAGATTCATGTTGGAGTTATGAAGATAAAATTTCCCGGTTCTACTAAAATTAGGTTGTACATATGACAAGAAAGCCACAAAAGAGGGTAAGTATGAAATGCCACAAAAATAATCTCTTAGCCGAACACACCCACAAAACTCTAATCTCTCGTTGTGAAGTCTCTTTCATAAATGGTATCAACCCTAGTTTAAGGGTCTTGTATGTAATTCCCATAAAGGTCGTTGAATACCTACACGAATTCGACTATGAATACAAGCCAACAAAGGATACGATTCTTGAAAAACCAGAGAGTGAATCCGGTGCAAAAGACATATCCCTTTCACCAATAGAGAATGGAGAATCCTCCATTCCCATTGCTGCAATAATTGGAATGGATCGACTTGATACATCCAGGTTTTATGCCCACATTAGAACAAAAAGTGTCCATGTTGTGGTTAATCCTGGAAATACGTTAAACTGATGAGAAGCAGAGGATATTTTGTTTGTCTCTATTATTTTTGCACACCAACTTAGCTGAGCAGAGGATATTTTGTTTTTCTCTATTATTTTTGCACAACAATTTAGGGCCAACAAACTATAAATTCGCATCTAACACTCTCATCCCTGCAGAACTCTGCCCTTTTCTTTCTTTCGGTGGAGTTGCACATCTCTGCCTCTTTTCTTTTGGGTGGAGTTGTATTTGTGAAAAAACGAAGAGCAGAACGGAGTTCAAGTTTCGGCTTATGCAAACATTGGACGCAAACCAACAAAAATAAACTCTGTGTAGTAAATAAAATCCGTGCACTAAATAAACTCCGCACTGTAAGTAAACTCCGTGCAATAAATAAAATCCGTGCACTGAATAAACTTCGCATAAATATGGGACCGGGTTCGTAATCGGTAAAATCAAAAAATTATTGTGTTTAATCAAATTAAAAACAATATGGCGAATGCGATCAAGGAACCAAATGAGTTTACAAACTCAAATAAAAAAAAAACAAAGTATTAATGGAGAGAACACCTCTGAATACACAATAACAACTTCGATTCAATTTTTTTTTTCAGAATTGATTAATCGATTACAATCTATTTCAGGTATATATACAAACAAAAATGCCTCTTCAATCTTATAAAAATATTAATCAAGGCGGTGATGGTGTCTCGTGGCCTGCAAAGGTTAAGGCGACCACCGCTAACAAATCCACTAATGGTGTCTCGAGTCTTGAAAGGTCAAGCCATCGATTTACCGTTTGCACAGAGACGGTGAAATGATTACATCATGACATACTTCCTCTTAATCATTTCAGAGAAAAACGAACTGAAAATATGTAAAACAAATTTGCTGTAAACAATGCATTACAGCGTGCAGACCCCAATATTTCCTCTATGGATTTTAAATAATTTATTTCCCAAAGGCTTTGTAAATATGTCTACAAATTGTTCTTTAGATCTACAGAACTGAACATAAATCTCTTTACCAGTTACCATCTCTCGAATGAAATGATACCTCGTATCAATGTGCTTACTCTGTTTTTGAAAGACGTGATTCTTTGACAATGCAATGGTAGATTTATTGTCACAGACAATTTGGGTTGCATCATTTTGGTCATGCAACAATTCATTCAAGACCCTTCTCATCCATACAACTTGACATGCAACTGCAGCTGTTGCAACATACTCTACCTCAATAGAAGATAGAGTCACAATGGGTTATTTCTTTGATGCCCATGCCACTGCTCCAGATCCAAAACTGAACACATACCTAGATTTGTTTTTCCTGTCATCAATGGAACTTGCAAAATCACTATCAATATATCCCATCAACTCAAAGTTTAAACTTGAAGTGTATTGGATACCAAAGTCAGTTGTTCCAGCAACATATATCAGGATCCTCTTTCCTGCTTGCCAATGAGTACTCTTCTGAGTCTCCATGAATCTCGAAATCAAACTTACAGTAAGCATGATATCAGGTCTGGTTGTTGTTAAGTACATAAGGCTTCCAACCAACCTCTCATACAGAGTTGGATCAACATATGATCCCTCATCATACATGCTAAGTTTGATACCAGTTGCCATAGGTGTTGCAGCTAGTTTACAATTCAACATTCTAAACCTTTTCAATACTTCATTTGCATAGTTAGTTTGACAAATGAAAATGCCATCATTAGATTGATCCACTTCAATTCCAAGAAAATACTTCATCAATCCTAAATCAGTCATCTCAAACTTTGTTTTCATGGCATTTTAAAAATCATCTACAGATAGATCTCCAATAAAAATCAGGTCATCAACATAAAAACAAACAATCAAAGTTTTACCTTTTTGGTTTACCTTTGTATACAGAGTTGGTTCACTTGGACTTCTGCTGAATCCAACACTAATCAGGTATTCATCAATCCTTCTATACCAAACTCTGGATGCCTGCTTCAATCCATATAAAGCTTTCTTTAACTTGTAAACTTTATCTCTGTGCTTATCAATCTCATAACCCGAATGTTGTTTTACATAAACCTCTTCTTCCAAATATCCATTCAAGAATGCAGACTTGACATCCATCTGATGCATGATCCATCTATTCTGAGCTGCAATAGCTAAGACCATCCTCACAGTGTCAATTCTTGCTACAAGAGAAAATGTTTCATTGTAATCAATACCGAGTTGTTGAATAAACCCCTGAGCTACAAGTCTTGCTTTGTAATTTTCAACTTCACCATCTGCATTCAACTTAGTCTTATAAACCCACTTAACATCAATACTATTCTTACCTTCATGTAAATCTACAAGATCCCAAGTGTTATTTCTTTCAATGGAATCAATCTCCTCATCCATTGCTTTTATCCAGACATCTTCTTTAGCAGCTTCATCAAAACTTACAGGATCACATGCCATTAATGCAAAATTTGAAATCTGATCTACTTCTTCATTCTGATCATATAATTCTCTTAAGCTTCTAGTCTTCTGACCTTTAAATATGTTTTTCAATGAAGCTAAAGTGGGATTTGATTCACTACTTACGTGTGAATCTAATTGATGTCCACCATGTCCAGATGGTTCACCAAGCTCATGAGTTCTTGGCGTTCTAAATTGAGATGGGATGAAATCTGGTGCTTCCATTGTAGGACTTCTTGCTGCACGCGTATGTGCATGTGGAACCAACTGTCCATCTCCTTCAGCGTGCTCAGCTCCATCATCATCTTCACGGGGTAACAAAGCTCCCTCTGAAATTGATTTGTCAATACTCCCATCCCAGGCTTCATCTTCTTTATATTGAACATCTCTGTTGATTACATATTTCTTGGTGATGGGATTGTAGATTTTATATGCCCTAGACTTTTCACTGTATCCAACAAAGATACATCTCTCGCTTCTGTCATCCAACTTCCTCCTCATTTCTGCAGGTACATGTGCAAATGCAACACATCCAAAAATTATGAAATGAGAAACATTGCAAGGCTTACCGTCCCAGGCTTTCTGAGGTACACGATCCCTCACGGTCTTGGTCAGACTTCTATTCAAGATAAAAACAGAGAAAATAATCACATCTCCCCAATATTCATTTGAAAGATGCTTCTCTTTCAACATGCTTTGAGCCATATCCATGATGGTCCGATTCTTCATTTCAACCACTCCATTCTTCTTTGGAGTATATCGAGCAGTAAACATGCTTTTAATTCCATGAGAAACACAAAATTCAATGAATTCATTCAATTTATACTCACCACCTCTGTCAGACCTTAATATTTTAATGGTTCGACCACTCTCATTCTCAACCATAGACTTAAACCTCTTGAAAACGTCAAAGGCTTCATATTTCTGTTTCAACAAATACAACCAAGTCTTCCTACTGAAATCATCAATGAAAGTCATAAAATAAACACAACTAGTTAAAGAAGGTGTTTGCATAGGTCCACATAAATCTGTGTGGACAATTTCCAGTGAAGCTTTTTCTCTGTAGGAAACACTTGAAACAAATTTCTCTTTGTGATGCTTCCCAAGTATACAGCTCTCACAAGAGCTTGCAGGTTGCTGGATACAGGGAAACCCCTTTACCATCTGCTTCTTCTGTAACAGATCTAAGCCACAAAAATGTAAATGACCATATCTCAAATGCCATAGCCAAGATTCATCTAAACTTCCAGCGTTATAAGCATTCAAAGAACCACTTAAATCATTTCTCATAACAAGTGGAAACATTCTATTCTTGGTCATCTAAACTCTTGCAATCCACTGTTTGTTGGGTAATTTATCGTAGATTGTACATACCTTGTTCTTGAAAAATACTTTGTACTTTTTCTCCATCAGTTGTCCAATACTAATAAGATTGCATTTTAAACCAGGCACGAAACCTCTTCTCAAGTTCTGCAACTTGACTGTCTTCACCTTGGACACACCTTGATAACAAGTTTCAAGAATGTCCCAAGCCATCTTCAAAGATTCAACGCTAGCAATCTTCATAAAAATGGATTCATTTAACCCTTGCTGGATTAATCCGAGAGCTTTGTTAACTTTCTTCGTGTTTTCCTTCAGCAAAACACGGTCAACATTAGACAGAGCCAATTCTGCTGCAGCATCACCTGGCTCAGCATAACCATCAATAACATAAGACCACAAATCCCGAGAACGCAAAATCGTCCTCATCCGAATATACCAGGAATCATATGACTTCTCGCTCAGGATAGGAATCATATGACTTCATGAACCTGAATCTGAAAAGAACTGCTACCAAACACAACCATTAATAAAATTTTGAAAGAAATCAAATAAACCTTCACTTAGGAAAATAAGAAAGTGAAATTGGACACCAACATAAATTATCTGCCTTGAAATGAGCAACTAAACCAAATGTGAAAAAACGAAGTTCAAGTTTCAGCTCATGCAAATATTCGACGCAAACCAACAAAAATAAACTGTGTAGTAAATAAACTCTGCTCAGTAAATAAAATCCGTGCACTAAATAAACTTCGAGCAGTAAGTAAACTCCGCACAATAAATAAAATCCGTGCACAAATATGGGTCCAGATTCACAATCGGTAAAATCAAATAATTACTGTGTTTAATCAAATTAAAAACAATATGACAAATGCCATCAAGGAATCAAATGAGTTTAAAAATTTAAATAAAAAACCAAAACAAAGTATTAACAGAGAACACCTCAGAATACACAATAACAACTTCGATTCACAAATATTTTCAGAATTGATTAATCAATTACAATCCGTTTCAGGTATATATACAAACAAAAATGCCTTTTCAATATTATAAAAATATTAATCAAGGCGGTGATGATGTATAGTGGCCTGCAAAAGTTAAGGCAGCCACCGCTAACAAATCCACCGATGGTGTCTAGAGTCTTGAAAAGTCAAGTCACCGTTTTACCGTTTGCACAGAAGCAGTGAAATGATTACATCCTGACAGTATTGAAGTCGGTGTTCGGGAGCCATTTCTGAAATGGAGAGTCGCGATAGCTCTGGAGGAGGCGGGTGGTGGGTCTACTCACTTCCTCTCTTCACAAAAGATGGTCGTGGCTACTTCTTGCAGTCCTCTGACGATGTTTCTGCTTGGCGTCAGTGGCCCGTGTATATTGCACTACTTATTGCTGCTGTTTGTGCTGTTGTGGTCTCCTGGTTGAGCCCCGGAGGCTGTGCATGGGCCGATAGACAGAAGAGACGTGATAAAGGTGTATTCATTCGTGGGCCCAAAGGATGGCCGATAATCAGAAGTCTGATGGACATGAGCGTGGGTCTTGCCCACCACAAGCTCGAATCTTTGAGTTGTGTCCATGGCACCAAGAAGCTTATGGAGTTTAGCTTGGGCTCCACGCCTGTTGTTATTACATCCAATATGGAGGTCGCCAGAGATATCCTTAGCTCCCCTCACTTCGCGAACAGACCCCTCAAGGAATCTACACAACAATTGTTTTTTGGGAGGGCTACTGGATTCGCACCCAATGGGGACTACTAGAGGCTACTGCGGAGAATTTCTTCTGCTCATCTCTTTGCCCCGCGCAGAATCGCTGCCCACGAAGCTGTTCGAATGCTTATTGATATTCAAAACGAGTATCAGTCTAACAGGGTTGTTAGTCTTAGACCACACCTGCAAGGTGCTGCACTGAACAATATCATGGGAAGTGTATTTGGGAGAAGGTTCGATATGGGTTCTCAGAGTGAAGAAGTCAAGAACCTGCGGGAGATGGTCGATGAGGGGTTCCAACTCTTGGGAGAATTCAACTAGGCTGATCATCTCCCATGGCTGCGACCGCTCGACCCTCTTCGAATCCATGCTCACTGCGCCCGACTGGTGCCACGTGTGACAATTTTCGTGAGAGATATCATCCAAGAGCATCGAGGGATCACACATAAGGAAACTGCCGATTCTGATTCTAATTTTGTTGACGTTCTTCTCTCGTTGCAAGGAGAGGATAAACTGGATGAGGAGGATATGATCGCTGTTCTCTGGGTGGGTATTTTCAAAATCAGTGTAGTGTAGCTGTAGTCTTATTTTTTTCTAACGAGAAATTAACTCTATTTATATTAGAGATATAAATCATTTACATCACAAGTAGCCATTACAATTCGTCCAGGAGACCCAGCCGGATTTGACCTCAAGACCTCCTCCCAACACTTGGAGAAAGGTACTTGTCATTACCAACCGCGCTGTCTCACGGGACTAGCTGTAGTATTATTGAGCATAGAAATGAAAGCCACATCACTGGCTGTCGAGTTTTAGCGCTTTAATTGCGTGACATTACCTTGAATTTGAGTTTGTGCATGGCAGAAAATGATTTTTCGTGTTACAAACACAACAACGTTGCTCACAGAGTGGACCATGGCGGAACTGGTGCTGAATCCTGAAGCTCAGAAGAGATCTCAGGCATATTTGGTTTGAATAAGTGCATATCAGGGTTTGAATAAGTGCAGACTGTGTCTTTGCTGAACATTACGATAAATTCAATTTGGTTTTTGTGTGCTTGTAATGCCACAATTGTTGTTTTATCAATGATATATGGTAGAAATTCACGACGGTCTTAATATATGGTTGAAATAAGCAGTGTTATAAACTATGCAGGGACTTGAATGGACTTCAATATTATTTTTGCACACCAACTTAGCTGACCCTAGGATATTTCGTTTGTCTCTATTGCCTACAATTTTATTAATGCTTAACACAATGATGCCTCAACGTTCATTCTGTATATCCTCGATGACACTTGAATATTTTTTTTTGGGACTTCAATATTATTTTTGCACACCAACTTAGCTGACCCGATGATGTTTTGTTTGTCTGTATTGCCCCTAAATAAATAATAAATGGTTCAACTAGACTTATATTTTATGAACCGGTAAAGGATTAATAAATCTATTAGACTTGTATTTTAAGAGCAGAGCAGAATGACCTTATACAAATAGTGGAAGTCAAATGAAGCAGATGAATTAATAAAAAGCGGGTGTTCCATACACACATACATTTGTGAAAGAGCATTAAGAAAATCATACATAAAATTAAAGCAACACGAGTTAATGGATCAAGGTGCTATGTTGTGGTGTTTAAAGAGAATTTGATGTGTATGGACATATCAATTAATTAACAGAAGCAGAACTCACCTTCATTGATTATTGAAGCCAATCATTACATTTATATAGCACAAACAACCTTGAACCGACCTCCTACAAAGGTGGATCTGAAACCACCAACAAACCCTAAATTGGACAGGCACACAACAACTCACAACCACTTAGTTACGTAGATAATAATTTCTACATTATTCCAACACTCCCCCTTAATGGAGAAATGGATTTTCTACCACACCTAGCAACTCTCTACAAATTTCAAAATTTTCCTTTCCCAGAGGCTTAGTGAAAATATCAACCATATTTTCATCTGTGTTACAATAGATTAAGTCAATCTCTTGTGACTGTATCTTTTCTCGGACAAAATGATGCTGAATTTCAATGTGCTTAGTTCTGGCATGATACATAGGGTTATTAGCAAGTTTGATTGAACTTTGATTATCACAATTGATAACTGTGGGTGCCTTTTGTTCTTCTCCCATGTCTTCAAGAATTCTCCTCATCCAGACAACTTCATATGTAGTACTGCACAAGGCTTTGTACTCGGCTTCAGTTGTAGACAAATAAACATTTGGTTGTTTCTTACTACTCCATGATACTACCCCTGAACCAATTCTAAAAGCATAACCTGTGGTTGACTTTCTGTCACTAAGATTTCCAGCCTAGTCAGAATTAGAATATCCTGCCAACTTAACATCAAATTCATCAGTATATTTAATACCAAAATCAATAGTTCCTTTCAAATAACGAAGGACTGTTTTTGTTTCTTTCCAGTGACTCTCATGAGGCTTAGCCATGAACTGACTAAGGATGCTGACTGAGTAGGCAATATCTGGCCTGGTTGTGGTGAGATAATTCAGACTTCCCACTAGTTGTCGATACAAAGTTCCATCCAATTCCTTGGTCTCATCATCACTACAGAGCTTAACATTCTGTTCTAATGGAGTAGGCATCACCTTACATCCATTCATATCAAATCTCTGAAGCAATTCCCTGATATATTTGCTTTGTTTAACCCGTGTCACACCATCTTCTTTCCATACTTCAAGACCCAGACAATAATGTAGTTCTCCAAGATCCTTCATTTCAAAAACTTGTGATAACTGCTTTTTGATTTCATCAATTAGATTAGAAGCATTTCCTATTATGATTATATCATCAACATGGAGAGAAATCAAAACAATATGTTCTTTTTCATCTTTCTTAATATAGAGATTTGGATCATTCTTACTCTTCACAAATCCTTTTTGCAGAAAGAAATTGTCTATCTTTTCATACCATGACCTGGGTGCCTGTTTTAATCCATATA
>ML784710.1:155073-197121 GCA_009831015.1 Picea engelmannii | reverse complement strand
TCTGCTTGGAAAGACTTTATGCATGTTAGGATCAAACATCTTATATGCTTTATGCTCATCATAGTAACCAAGAAAAATACACTTGATGGATTTTGCATCAAGCTTTCTCCTATCCTCTTTGGGAATGTGAGCAAAAGCTTTACCTCCAAATATTCTCAGATGATTCACAACAGGCTTATAACCATAAAAATCTTCAAATGGAGTTTTATGATCTAAGCTTTTAGTAGGACTTCTATTTTTCAGATAAACAACAGTTCTAATAGCTTCAACCCAAAAACCATTAGTGAAATTTTTACCTTGAAGCATACTTCGTGCACATTCAACCAAGGTTCTATTTTTCCTTTCTTCCATTCCATTTTGCCGAGGAGTGTGCGGTACCATGAACTGTTGTAGAATTCCATTTTCTTTGCAGTATTTGACAAAATCCCCAGATCTGTACTCTCCCTCTTCATCTGATCTGAGAATTTTGATGTACCTGCCAGTTTGCTTTTCAACCAGGTTTTTAAACTCCTTAAAGTATTCAAAAATATCACTTTTCTTTCTCATGAAATACACCCATGTGTATTTAGTGCAATCATCAATGAAAATAAGGAAATAATATGCTCCTCCAATAGACCTTGTCTGCATGGGACCACAAACATTTGTGTGCACAAGTTCAAGTATATCCCTTTTTCTTCTATCGATGTGAGAAGGAAACTCTTCTCTGTGTTTCTTTCCCAAAGCACACCCATCACATGCACTATGTTCATTCTTTAATAGTGGAAGTCCTTCCACCATGCCTTGTTTCTGAAGAAGCAACAAATCATTATAGTTTAGATGTCCATACCTTTGATGCCACAATACCTCTGTGGGCATCATTGTTGAAGCCAAGGCTTGATGTCCTTTCATCGTCACATCGAGCTTGTATAGCCCTCCAACTCTGACTCCTGTAGCAACTACTTTATAATGGTCTTTTACATCCTTCACAAGACAATGTGATTTTACAAAATCTACCTTCATGTCTTGATCTGTTATGGTGGAAACATGAATTAAATTTTTCTTTATACCAGGTACATGCATTACATTTTGTATTTGTTTAACACTACCATTTGGTAATGTAACAGAGATATCCCCATAACCTTTGATTTGATGTGACCGTTCATCACCAAGGTAAATGTTAGCACCATCATTAGTCTCACAATAATTATCAAACCAGTTTCTATTACAAGACATGTGGATCGATGCACCACAATCTACATACCATGCATGCACATCATCTCTCTCAGCTGACAAGCGGCATATGATATGAATAATTTGTGGAATTCATCATTACCATTATCACCCCTTTTAGCAAAATTATTATTTTGCCTCGAATTTCTATATTTTTTTCTCATGTTTATGCTTATACCAACAATCCTTAGCATGATGTCCAAGTTTTACACAATTATAACATGAATCACTCTTTCTCTGATTTGTATGAGACCGAGGAGATGTCATACCTTTATGTTCTTTTGCATATTGAGGTTTGCCTCCTTTGTTGTGTTCCCAAGGCTTTCCTTTGTTGCGTTCCCAAGGATTTCCTTTACCCTTTGCCATCAATGCCAAATCTGAATGTGGAGGCTTTCCAGTGAGATGGCTTCTACGTTCCTCCTCTTGTAGAAGAATACCTGCAAGTTCTTCAAATGTCGGAGCATTCTCTCGGGCTGCAATACCTAGTTTATCTTTTAAATCTCTGATTCTTGAAATGAAATTAGTAACATTTTCATTTTCCTCCATTTTGATTGAGAGCAATTTGCTTTTTAAAAAAAAAACTCGGTTTGTATTAGCAGTTTGGTACAAAACTTTCAAGATGTCCCACGTCTCCTTAGATGTTTTGCAATCTCTTATATGCAAAATTATGTTGTCTTTTACAGACATTCTGAGGAAAACTTTGGCTTTGTTTTCTCTCTTCTCCCAATCTTGGGCAGTAGTAGTAGGCTTTGCTTCATCTCCTGAGACAATAGCCCAAACCCCGGATGCTTCCAGCACTGTTTGCATCTTAAATTTTCAATTTACATAATTGGATCCATCTAATTTATTTGATTCATTTATGTATGAACCAATTAAAGAATTTGCCATTTTAAATTCTTTAAAAAACAACTCAGAAATTACCTTTCGCTGCCACCACCAAGCCTTCTCCTGCCAACAATAATGCAACAGCTTCCTCGACTGATCCCACAACGCAACTCGAGTCAAATATCAACCGACTGATGCAGTGATCCAAACTTCTCTATGCAGGTGCGATCTAAGTATCAACGATCCTCCACGCTTCACGATTTGTTGCTGCGATGAATAAAATTTAGCGAGAAGTTTGAAATTCCTGGCATTTAAAAGATGCAACCTGCTCTGATGTAGAAGCAGCCGACCGATCTTTCAGGTCCGCCCGCACTGCTATTGCGAAAGGGGATCTATATAACCACACTGTTGCATTCTCCACCACCTTGCATTGTTTCTTCTAAGCGACGTTCTGCCACACTCATCAACAAGCATGTTGCACGAGCAAAAAACAACCGTTGAAAGTAGGAGACATAGTATTTCTATCTTGTAGTTCGCCACCAGTGGCAACGAAAACAAAAAATCTGAGCTTGAACAGCCGTCGGCAATGATATGTCTTAGTTCAACGATCTAGGCGCACAACTTCTCTTCCTTTGCAGCAAAACGATCCTGCAACATAACAGTCAGCACGACCATCCATATCAACGCTCCTGGTATACAGATTCTCCACACGGGCTTCTAAATCCCTGCGCGTTTCTGTTTGGTGCAGACTCTCTCCTCCAACGCGGACTCTCTTCCCTCTACGCGATCAACCTCTGTCAGCCAACAATAAGCAGGGATCGAACCTGGGCAACAATCAGGGACATGATCTCTCTAGAATGAGCCGTTGACAGTAGGTGCTCCACGCCATGTAGGTGTTCCAGTCACTTCACCCAGCGATCCGAGCAATGCTCATTCTCTCGCTCTGAAACCAAATTAATTAATAGAGGCATAATTGAATACGTGAGCAGAGCTCACCTTCATTGATTATTGAAGCCAATCATTACATTTATATAGCACAAACAACCTTGAAGTAACCTCCTACAAAGGTGGATCTGAAACCACCAGCAAACCCTAAATTGGACAGGCACACAACAACTCACAACCACTTAGTTACGTAGATACTAATTTCTACATTATTCCAACAATATCACCTATGGTAGTGTTATTTATAATGTTTATTTATTTTTATCTATTTAAAAGCTTAGAGTTAAAATTAATATATGTTTGGTTTTTTGTGTTGTTAAAATTATACATATAAATAATGTTTTTCACAATATTATAAATATAAATACAAGTGGAGGATGAGTTAAATACTAATCTTGGTATAGATGTATTAAAATTTTTAAAAAAGTTATCACATTCTGGAAACTATTATAACATGCAAAGGAAAATAATTTAAACTTTAAACTTTGGATTTAAAATGTATTTGCCAATTTAAAAACTATTATAATATGGAGATGGAGAAGGATTTAAATTTTACATTAAAAAAATATTTACTACTTAATTATAAGGTAATCCATAAATTATCAACAACAATATTTAATTTTTAAAATTGATCTTCATTCCATTGTTGAAAAGTTGGAGGACAAGTTGCATACATGTATTGTATTTATTTGAAGGAAAAAATAAAACAAATAATTTTAAAACGAAGTTGGTAAAGTCTCACAAAATAATTGTTTGTTTCTTGGGTATGCATGACTATACAAGTACTGCAAATGAAAAAAAAAGGGTTGTATGTACCATACCACATGCTTTGTGGTACCTTGAATGGGCATGGGATTTTTGAAATATATATATCATTACACTGCATCATTTGAATCATTAGAGCAAAGGTGGCATATTATTTCTTTCATATTTTTCTTGGGACCATTGGGGTTAAATTCTACAATTGTCTCATTTATAACAATGCCAGAGTCAACTTATTATTTCTTAGAGATAATATTAATAGGGAGACAAGATAATATTTTTATTAGTTTAATCATAACTTCTCTCCTGTATGCCTTTGGTGAGGAAGTGGAAGTGTAGACACAACTAAGAAATGCCAAGATATCATTTAAGGTACAATGCATGTATCACTAGGAGGTAGTTGAATGTGAAAGTACATCATTTCTATGGGGTAGCTTATATTTGGAGTGAGAGTCAACATATTGCTAAAACCGTAGAGGGATTTATTACACTTCCACATGCATTGGCGCATAGAAAATATCGCAATTGGGATAATCCATATGATGTTCCTATCATGCATTTCCTCTAGAAGGATTTGGCGATTGAAGAATACCTTGGTAGGTTCCAAGGCCTTGAGTATTTAAGGACAAACTCTCAACGCATTTAGTGTGGGAACCTATATTTAAAATATGAAATTAGAGCGTAGGATTGAAATAAAAATGTTTGAACCCGATTCTTTTGAAATATCCACCACTACAATTAGAGGAGATGAGATTCATGTGGGAGTTATGAAGAGAAAATTTCTCGGTTCTACTAAAATTAGATTGTACATATGATAAGAAAGACACAAAAGAGGGTAAGTATGGAATGCCACAAAAAGAATCTCTTAGCCAAAAACAAACACAAAACTCTAATCTATCATTGTGAAGCCTCTTTCATAAATGCTATCAACCCTAGTTTAAGGGTCTTGTATGTAATTCCCATAAAGTTGGTTTAATACCTACACCAATTAGACTATGAATACGAGCCAACAAAAGATAATATTCTTGAAAATCCAGAGAGCGAATCTGGTGCACAAGACATATCCCTTTCACTAATAGTGACTGGAGAACCCTCCATTCCCATTGCTGTAATATTTGGAATGGATCGACTTGATACGTCTAGGTTTTATGCCTACATTAGAACAAAAAGTGTCCATGTTGTGGTTAATCCTGGAAGTACGCTATACTGACGATAATCATATGAATTAATTATTTTGGATATTACTGCATACCTATATGGCTCTAGGACTAGTAGCACACATCATTCAAGACTCATCCCCTGGCCACTGCCAGTTTCACTTTATGCCATTTGGACTCTGCAATGCTCCTAGTACATTTCAAGCCTTAATGAGCAAGGTGTTTTGTAAGTAAATCCACGAGTTTTCGTAGTTTCTTTCGTTGGTTTATTCTTTAAGTGTGTCTATAATCTCCATGGACTCCCTTACCACAACATCAGAAACTTAGATCCCACATTTTTCATTCACTTGTGGGAAGAAACTTTCAGTAGCTTATCTATTAGAAGAGATGTGGTGGATACACTCATTTGTAAACATCTAATAACAAGAGGTTGATATGGCATTATATCATAGTTTCAAAAAACCCCCAAGAGGAAAAACCCTAAAATCGCCAAACCATAACCTTGGGAGTTGAGGTGATGAAAGGAACATGAGCCCTAGGGAGCCTAGTTGGTTCGTCAACTTCCCAAGGCCAACAATTTTGCATACAAATAACATTTGGGGAACCCTTCAGAATATCAGAAGGATCTCAATGATCTATGTAGGATGGGAGGTCCGTACCATGCAAATCCAAAGGATTTATGCCTGGTATGTGATCATCCCTAGAAGATATTGTTTAGGGACCGAAAAATGAGTTGGGAGTTCAGGACTCCAAATTCGTTGTAAATCTAACAAGGCCCAGGACATATTTTAGAAGGTGGTAACCTGAATGTCCACCCTCACAAATTGGCATAATCGAATTTTTTCAAATAGGATACCACATGGCCACCTGTGGATTTAAAGGATTAAGTGAAGGCATATTGATTATTTTGAAGATACACGCTTTAGGAAAAAATTCCTTCATGTTTTATTTCATGCCCTATTGTGAGCTTCCACACACACACACACACACACACACACACACACACACACACTTATCAACTCAAAACAACTATTGGAGATACTTGATTTGTACACAATTATACCAAAATTGTTGTAAAAAGGGTCACATATACAAAGAATTAAGAATGTTTATAATAGATTAAAAATTAATAAAACTGATTACGTCTATTATATCATGAATTATTTTACATTGGTAAAAACACCCCTAAAATTTTAATTTCAAAAAATATATTGATGTTTTTTTATATTTTGTCAAAACTTTTGTATTTGGGAAAAATATTGTCCATTACAAAGCATACCCAGTTTCAAGCTCATGTATTATATACATTTTTGTTGAAGATACAGATTCATGGAGAGCCCCTCCCATCATCTCCTGAATTTCTAGATGGATGGCAGATCGACCGCTAGTGGCAGAGGCCACTGGTAACTCGAAAGGACCATACATGAATGGATCCTAGGACCTCTATGGAATTCACATAACAATCAATCCATCTCATGGGGATATCATGTAAAATGTGTGTGTGTGTGTGTGTCCCCAAGGGATATCTTGGTTGGTTCGATCTTTTCCATTGAGGTGTAATGCCCAGGGAACCAAGGGATCCATTCCCACTAAGTATTTTGGGCTGACCAGTTGCTACTGTGGTTGGTATTTAATAACACCTTCCATTCAAAAACGTACGTAAGAGGGGGGGAATATGCGAAATGGTTCTCACAAGGTACCTGCATCCTCATTCTTCTCTTACATGTGGGAGGATGGGGGAATCATTTCTTCAAAAAAATAATGATCCCCAAAGGTTAACTCGATTGGTCTATGTTCTTGTGCCAAGTCCATAGAGGTATTAGATTCAATTCTCATTGCATCATTTGGGGTTGCCAATCGTTTTCATGGCTGACGATTGATATGACTTCCATTCAAAATTATGGGAAATATGAGGGAGTACACAAGATGGATATTCTGCTACCAGTGTCCCCATTCAAAGTCATCATAGTGAAATTTAATGAAACAATGATACACTTTTAGCCGTTATCTTAGCAATTTAGTAAAATCCATTGGATTGATTTTTATAGTCCAAGCTTGAAAATGCGTCCCCGTTACCCCAATAATACATGAATGCAAACACAAGGATACATAGGAAAATTTTGATAGCCTACTTATGAATATTAATTTTCCTTTTGATGTAAATTATTTAATAGAGTATGGTGTCCATAGTTGTCGTTAATAAAGAAAGATATTATCATCCATCCATGCACTATGTATTTAATATAAACGTAGAAATATGTACACCTTGAAGAAATTTCCCAAAGGAGTAGTGTTTCCAAATTATGCATGTGGAAGAGTGTTGTATAGAGTTACATTCAATGGCACTAGCTTGGAGAAAACACTTGTACACTGCTATCGATTTTTTTTTCAAAGAAGTAATAATTTTGACACATGCATGAGATCCCCCATATAAATGAAACAACATAATTCTCAAACACTCACACAGTGTAGAGAGGATACATCAATTGAACTTAATCAAAAGAAACATAGATAATTTTATTCCTTCAATGGTTAAGTTAGTGGGATTGAATACAAATATGGAAACTCAATTTCCCAAATTTGTGCCAAGACCGATAGCTTTTCCATTGAGGGAGTGAAATTCTGTTTATTTGTTTTAATTAAGTTCATTTGATGGATTCTATCTTTGTTGTGCGAGTGTTTGTGAATTATTCTCTATTATTTTGATAGTAGAGCCCGTGCTTGCATCGATTGGTATCTGAGCAAGTTGTTCTATTAAGTATATATTTCCATTATTAACATGGATGGATGATTTGATGGATTGTGTGAGTGGATCAAAATACATTTTGAAGATTGATTTGAAGAGTGGTCATTGTCAAATCATAATTAGAGATGGAGAGGAATGGGAGAAAATATTCACGACGAAAGAGGGTTTGTATGAATGGTTATTTAGTCCATTTGGCCTGACAAATTGATCCAGGAGGATCCAGGAATACTCACAGAGGTCCAGGAGGATCCATAACGCTCATAGAGGTCCAGGAGGATCAATTAAAGTTAAATTTTATACCATTCCAAATTCTCTCCAAAATTCCATCAATGCATAGAATTTGGTGATAGCTTTCCAATGACACAAAAATCGCCTCAAACAGAGTTTGTATGCAAAAGATATGGTTGGTAAAAGTTCAAGACAACTAGGTCAAAAGTAAAAGTCAAAGGGTTCAAGGTGACATGTGGCACACCTGTACAACTATACAATAATGACATGGCCACACCCCAAGGTGCCATGTGGCATGACTGTATGCTGACTGGGAAAGTGTGTTGGCAATACAGGTGGACCAGTTGTTTGTCGACATGTGGAAAATATAAGACATTGAGAGGTTGCCACGTGGAAGCCTCCCATTTCCGACTAATGGTTAAGGTTATGTAAAATTATATGGGAGTCCAAAGGATCTAATTTGTGACCTCCCAAGACCTTACCCAAGGCCTTTACCATCGTGCCATCACATGAGTCTTAACATATATGTGGTGTAGTTTTTATTTAGCCTTTGTTAAAGGTTCAAGTGGTGGAAAAAAGGGTCGAGGGCCTAAGCCATCGACCCGTGGTCTTGTTAGAATCCAATGTAACCGTGTCCAATATTTGCGTGGGCCCGACGCGTATATATATATATCCACATATACCAAAGTTGTCGGGCATTAAAAGTACATGCCATATATTACACCAACCATCGAATATACAACATGAAAACCAACTTTCAGTGGGGCTCGAATCCCCGACTTGCTATATATATATACCAACATACTTTACCAATGCACCAAAGGTGCATGTTAGTTACAAATCATGACTAACTAATACTTAAATGCCGACCACATAATCTGGATGGGGAGTTAAGCCCGTGCCCTATTTAATGGGAAAAAATTCCCATCTCTGCAGAAAAATCGAGGGTACAAATATCGATATGGAATAGATCCTGAGGAGGAGGTACTATACGGATGCATAGTTTTGCATGCTGAGAAAAGGCCAAGTATGGTGTGCTTCGATATGCATTCCATGAGGTATAATAATTGCACCTAGGCAACTTTATACTCATTTTTCACGAATTTTTACAAGGAGTATGAATTTGAGGTCTATTTTGTGAATTGAGGCAATTTGTAAAAGTCTTAGTCCAGATTACCATTAATGAACGCCATAGTGCATCGTTTGGCATGTAAAGAGGGTGAAAATGAGCCAGTTCAGAATTTGGTCGACTTTATACTCAATTTTCTCAGAATTTCACAAGGATTCTAATGGTGATCTCCTTTTCTGAGTTTGAACAACGAAATTAAGGAGAGTCCATTAAATTGGATTTTTGTAAGCCCATGTTATATTGTAATTTGGTATTTTGATATGATGAATAACAACCTTACTATCTGAAGAGGACTTGAAGATGAATTCATGTATGTCATCAATATATATAATTTGAGTTCTTTTATTTTCTGCTGTGACATCTCATAAATATACAAATTAATCATCATTTTATGAGTTTAAGGATAAGAAGCACACCATCATTTTTCAGCGAATCACCTCAATACGATAAAAAATTTATTCTGAATCAAGTTAGATGTTGTATGTAAAATTTAAAGGGATAAGTGGTGTCTAAAAATTTTCAGATCACAAATGGTCCTCATCATTTCATGTGTTTGATGAATGAGGAATGGTAAAATTTTCCAGGATAATTTGTTGTTGTTTATCTATATTATATCTTGATTTTTAGCATGACAAAGGAGGAACATATGATGCATTTGTATCAAGTTTTGGAGTTTCTCAAGAAGGAAAGTTGCTAATTAATTCGAAGAAATGATTATGGCTGAAAGATGAGTTATTTTACTTTGGGTTTGTAATATCTCAAGGAAGGATGAATATGTACCCAAATAATGTTAGAGATATTGTTGATTGGATTACAATAAGAATTACCTTTGAGGTAATAAGTTCTCATGGATTTGCAAGATTTTATAGAAAGTTCGTGAGGAAATTTCAGCGATATTTATGCACCTTCAAATGAGTGCAAGGAGTTTTATTTTAAGCAGACTGAAATACACAAAGAAGTTTTGATTTTTTGAAAGCGAAAGTTATAGAGAAACCAATGTGGGCATCACGAGACTTAACTATAGTATTTCAGGTTGATTGTGATGGGATTGGAACAACCATTGGAGTAGTTTTGAGCCAGGAAGATAAACCTACTTCTTTCTTTAGTGAAAACTTAAATGATTCTAAGAAAAAGTATTTTGGGTAGGATTGAGAATTCTATGCTTTTATTCAATCTTTGAAGAATTGGAGACACTCCTTATTTCTTGCAAAGTATTTTGTCTTATACACTGACCATAAGGCATTTCATTGTATATATAGTTGGGGTAAGTTAACTCAAATACATGAAAATGGTTTTAATTCTACAAAGCTGTGCTGTTGTGTCGAATCAAAGGTGTATAAAATCAAATAAGATGGTTTATGAATTGAGTGGGATAGTTTCTTTATTAAGCACCATGCTAGTACAAGTTCTTGGCCTTGATTTCCCTAAAGCATTGTATGAGGAAGATGAAGGTTTTGCAACTGCATGGAGATATTGTGAACAAAATTTGATAGACACACATGATACCATACATGTATTTTCTTGTTTAGAAGGCATTTTTTTCCAAGAATCATAAGTTGTGTATTTCGAAAGGATCAATGTGAGAGAATCTCATTAGAGAGTTGCATAGAGGTGTATTACATGGAAACTTTGGTATGGATAAGACCAAATAAATGGCAATGCAGATATACTATTGGCCGGGTGTAACTAGAGATGTGAAGAGGTGGGTACGGAGTTGCAGAGTCTTTTAGCTTGAAAACCACCAAATTTAGGACACACTTTTGTATACATCATTTCCAATACTCAATAGACCATGGGAAGATATTCGTAGGATATTTTTCTTGTATTTCCTAGAGCACAGAGAGGTAATGATTCCATTTTAATGGTAACATACATGGATTTAAAATATGGTGCATTTCATTCCATGTAAGAAGTCTAGTGATGCAACGGGCAACATTGTATTATTCCCTGAGGATATTGTTATACTGCATCAATGACCTAGGACCATTACATTTGATAGAGATAGATGAACTTTGGGTCATTTTTGGAATGGATTGTGGAGGAAATTGGGGACAAGATTTCACTTCAATTATGCGTATCATCCTAAGAGAAAAGGACAGAATGAGGTAGTGAACATACACCTTGTTAATATGTTAATATTCTTGGCTGGAGAAAATCATGGACACTTTCCTAGCAGATGTTGAGTTTGCATATAATATGTTAGCAAATAGGTATATAGGGAAAAACTCATTCCAATTTGTGTATTGCAGATCGGGTAAGGGGGTAACAAAATTGCTACAAGTACCAGTGGAGCATACGAGAAGTGTGGATGCATAAGATTTGAAATATTTTCTGGAAGATGTATATACGCAGGTCACATGACAGTTGGAGAAGAGAAATCAGAAATATAAATAGACGACATATGAGAAGCATGTATATAAGGTGTTTTGGAAATGGGGTTTAGTGATGGCACACTTGAAGAGGGATGGGTTCCAAAGGGGCATCTATAACAAGTTAAAGTACACAGAGATTGGAACGTGTAAAATTTTGAGAAAGATTTAGGATAATGCATAAAATCTAGAGTTGCGAGATGGATTAGATATTTCTCCTTATTTTTGCGTGGCATGAACCCCAATACACATAGATCCATGAATTATAGGTTGGAAATGTTTTAAAGGGTTTTATATGTGTCAATAATTACTTCAAATAATTAGCACTACATTTTCCTAATCATACAATTTATATTAATTTTAATTAATTTTAACTTCTCATTCAATTTATTTTTCTATGGTCCTATATTATAAGAACTGTATTACAAGTTATCCGCACTATGTTATAAGTTGGCCGAGTTTGGCGTGATTCTATATGCATAATTAATTAATTCAAATAATTGTCACTACAACATTTTAATTGCATAAGTCATTTGGAATGGTGCATTTGAACCCTAAGAGCCCACATTTATAAGTTGGACAAGTTTGATGAGATTCTATACGAAATGAAAATACATTCAAATAATTATCACTGCAATATTCCAATCACGTAATTCATATTATTATTATTATTATTATTATTTTATGTTAGTCTCTCATTCAATTTATTTTTCTAGGGTCCTCCTCTTCGCATGTGAGGTTTGAACCCTCGTTGACATAAAGTGACCCGAAAGAGATCCACAATAAACATCGAGTGGTCAACGACCTAGATCAATGCAAGGCACATGTTATAACCAAAAGTTTTGGCTATGGAAAGGAATCTTGTGGCTTCAGAAGTTGATGATGAGGTAGGGGGATGTGGTTGAAAGTGTGAAGGGCCACACTCTAGATCAACCGGCTACCACTCACCTCTAAAGTGTCATGCTTCCAACGTAAGGATAGAAAAATTTAGAAAGGAAAGACAAATATAAGGGACTATGATTGTACCACTTCCACAAAAAGACAAAAGGAAGGGGAAGAGCGATGTCAATGTGGATTTGAAGAGATTGGGATGCCTGGCCTTTCAACTACTCTAAGAAAAGCGAACGCTACCCATGAACCCAATGACAACAATCACAAAGAGGTTCTTTGGTAGACAAGAGAGGGAATGCGGTGTAAATTACTATGAATATAATCCATTATGTTTTAGAGAGCCCAACACCATTCTAAACTCTCCAATTATCGAGAGATAAAGACCGAGCATAGCTATTCGATGCTGGAGTTTTTCCTTTAGGTTTTCTCCAGGTTAATCTTTCTTTTCTATGTTGTTTAAGTGATTGAGTGATTGAGTTTACTGGTTAACTGCTTTGGTTTGGGACATTCCTGGGTGTATTCCATTTAATATAAATGCAAAGTAGCATTGGGTTTGGACATTAACCATTTGTTGGGTCACTAGGAAACCATACACATTTCCCAACACATGTAATTCACTTGATTGCTGATTCATAGAAATAACCTTACATTACTTTACCCAATTGATCTGTTACACCACTATAATGAACTTGATTGGATCATGGATTGATATTGATATTGCAATTTTCCTTTATTTGAATCACATATGTATTGTTGGCCATTCGTTCTCTTTAAAAAATTGTAGTTTTAGAGAGCACATGTATGTTTAGTTGTGACTTTGTTGAGAAAAAAATGCCGAAGAAAGAAGTGTCATTAATTATGTCTTGGGGGTTGGTCAGGATATTGTGCATGGCGATGGCGTGTTATTTTATTTTTGCATATGTTGAGTGGAGTGGATTTGTTTCATAGTTTGGCATTGAGATTGGCATTCAAAAGAACGCAAGTAAACCATTTCTAGAAATAAAATCTAAAGAGATCCATTCATTTATGTTAATGAATTCCTCTTGAGAAGCTTGATCTCAACTTGATAGTGAATGGCCCAGACATGGTACTTTGATTCCACATAGAAAGACCCGTGTTGGAAAGATGGGTGGGGCATAGGCCTGTCATTTTCAGATCATAAACCAATGGTTTATGAGTTTACCAAGTTTGACACGGTTCTAGATATGCACCATTACTTAATTCAAATTCCCAGAATGTATGTTATTTATAATTTATGCTAATTTGCTATTGTGTTCATTTTTTTAGGGTCCTTATTTTGGCATGGTGTGCACCCCCAACAGACATATAGCCATATATTATAAGATGAGAAAGTTTGACCCTAGTTTATATGCAACATAAATTAATTAAAGTGAATATCAGTTCCATTTTCTAGTCACACAATTCATGTAATTTTTTATGTATGTTAACCTCTCGTTCCATTCATTTATATGTGGTCCTCATCTTGGGGTGGCATGTTTGAATGTCAACCAACTTAGAGCCCTAGATTTTTCTATGGATTATAGGTCGACAAAGTTTGACAAGATTATTTATGCAACCTTATTAATTCAACTAGTTCAACAATTAAGGGTACAATTCTCTAATGAAGTAATTGCAACATGCATATAGACATACCATTTTAGAATGGGATGTTGGAGGCCATACATGCATATAACTCTCCCTTATAAATCAATAAATCTTGATTAAATTGTATAGAGACAATATTAATTAGTTGACACAAAATAATGGAAATAATCAAGCGTACAATACTCATCAATAGTAATTAGTGCCTTGTTTTTAGTTCTATTAATTTTCCCATAAAACCTTGCCAATATTTTATAATGTGAGTGACATTTTCAATAAAATTTAAATATTGGCCACCCCCTTTTCTTTTTTTCTCTCCCATGACACTTGTTTAAAATAAAAAGAACTCCACTCAAACTATAAATTCACATGGACCCCCCCACCCTTAACATTATTGTTTGCATGCATATCTCCTCTATTTTTGGGTGAGTATTGTGTGGCGTGTTAGAACCCCAATGAAGAGAGAGACTATTTTACATGGCAGAGAGAGCCTATTTTAGGTGGCATGTTAGAACTTCAACGAACAAAGAGCCTTCATTTATAAGTTGGCCAAATTTGACGGGACTCCATATGTAATATTAATTAATTCAAGAAATAAAATGTGCAAATTTGAAATAAAATAATTTATGTTATTGTTTACTATTTTTAGGGCAATCATTATGTCATGGAGTGTTGGAACCCCAATATACATAGAGCCTTGGATCACGAGTTACGAAAACTTTATTAAAATAGTAATAGGAAATTAAAAAATTTGGGATTATAAATGTGTTGAAGGAAAATCTCCCTGCGTATAGGTAGATATCCTCTTGAGAGTTAGACTCTTAACTCTTAAGACAAAAGATTCTTATCATGGTCACTGAATTCCTTTTAGATCTAGATAAACTAATGTGTGAGGAGGAAGGAGAAAAGAAGTATCTTTTACCGGCGTTTGTCCCTGCACGATCCGAGTTGAGCTCCAATCTTGAACTCTTCGATAAGCCCTGTAGACAAACAAGATACAACCATCTTCCTATCCTACTGAGATTAGCTTAAAATAGATCTATCTACTTAGAGACAAGTTCATGTGAGATCAAGCACAAACTAGAAAGAAACAGGCCAAGAATATTATATTGATGAGAACAACAACGAAGGAAACTTACAACCGTAGATGCGAGTGCAACAACTTCATCAAGTCCTCTTTGTCTAACCCTTGCTCAAAAGACTCATGATCAAAATGAAAATAAATTCACTGATTATTCTCCTCCATTTCACTATGTGTTTCCTATGAGATCATAGGTTTCATGCTTCCAATCATTCCCCCTTTTCACCATAAGAAATCCTGCTTATATGGGCTTGGAGAGGCCCAACCACTTGAGATATATTTGGGGTAAGTTGAGGATTTTCCTCCTTCATTTAGGGATATTTCCTAAGATCATGGATTGACCAAGGATTCGAATCCAACTGCCTTCAAAGATGAAGAGATCTTTCCCCCATTCTTCTCAACAAACCAACTGTTGCCCATAATAGGTAGCGCTCCCCCAAAAGGGCAATCAGAGCGTTATAATGCTCCCTAGTAATGTATAGGGGGGCGCCAACACTCCTAACAGTAGCATCTCTCCTCCAAAAGGGTAGATGGAGTGTTATAATGCTCCCTGATAGTCTATAGGGGAGCACCAACACTACTGAGAGAGGTATAGGGTAGTGTTCTCCTCTAAAAACTCAATTTTTGTGGTTCTTTCAAATGGAAAGAGGTTCATAAACACAGTTAAACATTCCTCTTCTTCCAAATCAAATGTTTGAGGTGTTTCAAATGTTTTTCTGATGTTGTTATAGGTACGACATAGACATTATGGCAGTATGCTTTTTCTCACACTTGCAACACTTGTGAGAAAAATGCGACATTTGCGACACTTGTAATGACGACACTTGCGACACTATCAAAGTGAGTAATTTTGATGTGTAACAGATTTCCCTCCAAAGTATGAAGTTAGAAGA
The DNA here is from genome assembly GCA_009831015.1 of Picea engelmannii. Classification (NCBI taxonomy): domain Eukaryota; kingdom Viridiplantae; phylum Streptophyta; class Pinopsida; order Pinales; family Pinaceae; genus Picea; species Picea engelmannii. The sequence goes on along the minus strand of ML784710.1, from coordinate 181,284 downwards.
CGAGAACTGATAACGTAAATTCTTTGTAGACTTTCAAGCAAGGGTATAGACGTAGAGAACCTGACATAAGATGCACACAAACATCCAACAAATATTATGACATTTTTCAAACCCAAGACAGGCATACCTATGCTTGGGTGATAAAGACTTGCAAGATATGGCCGCCGTAAAATACACTACGGATCCATAATTGTATTGATAAAAGGTATAGCCACCGATGATACAGTGTGGATCTATACTCCTATGACCTGAACTGATCGTAGCCACGAAGAATACACAGTGGATCTACGAGATGACAAGACATAACCACAACCAATACAAAGTGGATCTATGTGACATTATATGTGTCATTGTTCAAGAGAAACTCCTTCGCAACCTGGACAAAGTACATATCAAAGTGATGAATCAACCCAGGGTTTTCTTACCGATCCCGATGTAGTATGAATCTAACCATGTGAATAGATGTATTGATGTCGAACATGGCAGAAACCACTTGATTACCGGTCAATGATGTAAACCGTTAACAAGCGCGAGGGAAATCATCATTAATGTCAATGATTCCCAAGGTAGTCTAGTACATTCCAACGAATGTGAATGGATGAATTGAAGTCGAACATTCGTGGAATAATCTGATCAGAGGTCAGTGATGTAAACTCACTGTCGAACGTGAGGAGGCTTGCCATTGAGGCATGCAGGTCCCAAAGTACTAATTGGTTTCTAAGTCTATTCCTTGGATAATGTGTTGAAGTCGATAGGAATAGACTCGTCGAAGGAGGGCCTTGATGTATCCCCCATCAACGACATGAAACAGACACAGAGATGTAATTGGTAGATCAAATGAACATGGACTGACATGGGTATTGAGACAAGATATTTGTGATGGTTGAATCTTGAGGCAGATACTTCCTTTGAACACTGAGGCACGACAGCAGAAACATGACATGGACCAAAACTTGATGATGCAGTGGATGTTGTGACTTACGTCAGGTGACCCAAAGGAATATAGGAAACTCAAAGGGTTGGCTCAATGCAGAGGTTCAGTGGATTGAAATGCATGCAAATAAAAGGTGCCGTGTCCAAGGGCGACCATAAGAGTTACTTGGTGATGTTCTCAAAAACTGCTTGGCTTGCTTCTTTCAAAATTCCCCCCCATCCGGATAGATGAGTACCTCTTTTTGATTTAACGAGCTCGAGGAGGGTAACACATGCTCGATATAACTCACCTTCGGTAAGTTCCTCTTCCTTTGTTTAACGAACTGGAAGAAGTAAGGGTTCAGTCCCATATGGCCCTGTCGATGTTTGTTTAGCGAGTCCAAAGACAGAAAACTCGAAGGTTTTTCATGATTATAGATTCTGGAAAAACACTTAAAAGAGAACTCTCTCAGTTCTTTTTTCGTAAAGTAGTCCGATGAGACCGAAAAAGAGATAAACTATCTCTCGACAGACGTTTTCTCCAAATACTTTAACGAGCGTGAAGAGAACAAGGTCGCTCGGCAATCTTTTCATGTTTAGAGAGTCTAAAAAGAACTTAAAGGTGACTCTAATGTTGTTCTTTTTCATAATGTTAGTCTCGCGAGGATGAAAAAGAGATAAATTATCACTCGAAAGACACCCTTTCAAACCTTTTAACGAGTGGGAAAGGAAGCAAGATCACTCGACAATCTTTTCATGTTTAGAGAGTCTGAAAAGAGCTTAAAGGAGACTCCAGGGGGTTCATTTTTCATGTATCCATACAGGTCCAAAAAAGAGATAAAAGTTTACCCGGATGCATTCTCATGTATTTACGAGCACGAGAAAGAACAAAGACTAAGCTCGGTATGCCCCCAACTTGAAATCTAGTGGCTTAACTCTAGAAAGATCATCAAAGGTTGGAGACATGCCCTCCAAGCTTCAATTCATTCACCAACTTTAAGGTCGTCACCAATTTCTCTAGTAGATGAGAAAAAGGAGAAGGTTGGATGAAAAGAAGGTTCAAGAGAGATGATTGTTTCATTTTTTAACGAGATTGACACAGGAAAATAACTATGCTCATGACCTATGTTTCATTTTTTAACGAGCTTTCCACAGAGAAGAGAAACTATGCTCGTGGTTTCTTCATGATCATGGCTTCCGAGAGGATAACGCTTTGGAAGGATACCATGTGAAGGGACAAAATTCGATCATGGATTCCAAGAGATCTTTGCTGGATGGAAGATAATCACTTGGGAAGGAACACATGTTAAGGGTCACGATAGGAGTAAGGAGATCAGGTTCCAATAACCCTACCAAAGAAATCACCATGTCTACTATCAGATCCAAATCATCGGAAGTTGAAAGCATGGGAGATGATAGAAAATCGACATCAGGAGGGGAGATAAACTGTATATCTGCCCGAATTTCTTCACGAGGGGGAAGAAAAGAGGGTCGGTGACGGTTATTATCCCAAGGTAACTTGTCAATGCGAAGAATCTCCAGAATAGATTTATCTGAAGGAAAAGTTGGGGAAATGTAGTCAATCGCAGACGACAAGGAACTCAACTGTGATTGCATCGAGGAAACGTCAGGCGCCAATAGATGTTGGTAATCTGACGAGGGAGAAGCAGATTGGATAGAAACGTATGATGTTTCGGCTGGACTAAGTGGCACGGTGTCACCTAGTGCATCGAATTCCAACGGACAAGGTACAATCCAAGAGTCAGATGATTCCAAAGATTGATAAGCCGCGGTCGAAATCATATCGACGGTGGCAATATGATGTGTAGTTGGTGAAAATGGTGTAGGGAAGGTACCCATGAGGCTAGAATCTTTCGGTAAGCCAACACCAACGCTTTCATATGTGATCTTGTGGTCTCCCAAGAAAGGAATATTGTTGGTAGCGGGAGCGCAAGCATCGGTCGTGCAGAAATCCAACTGATCAACAATGACAATTTTTCCCTGATGAGGAAATTGGACACATCAAAAAACTAACGAGGCAACAACAGTCATAGCATAAAACAAACTTCTTCCAAGTAACAAGTTCTAATCGAGGGGAGCATCGACCACCTTGACATCAACAGTAACAGTTTTTCCACCCAATTGGATGGGCAGTGACTGTAAAATCCCATTGGGATGAAAACCTCGCCCATCGAAGGTGTGTATAGTTGGGGATTTATTGAGTGCTGGTGATTTTAAAAATTTCCGACACGCCAAAGACATGACACAAGTTGAGGCTCCCTCATCCAGAATAGTTTGGTGGATTTGTTGATTATGAACAAGGCCATCAAATTGAAAAGCAAGTTGGTGAGAGAGTCGAGACGCATAATTGTCCAGGTTAAACATGATATGGTTGGATGACTTAGGATCAACAATGCCAAGAGCGGCTAAGAGAATTCTACATTGACTGGGGCAGTGCTGTAGAACTTCTAACGCAGACATAGCACACGGTTCTTGAGCCAAATATTCAACAATGTTGTAGTTCTGGGCGACACATGAACTAGGATTAAAGGTAGATTTACGTATAGTTCTCTTAGGAGGGCGTAAGATAGAGTCGACCATGGGTTTCTCAATCTGGAGTGGTCCAGACAGAGGATTAACTGATGGAATACTAACAGAGGATGATGATGGATCCGGTAAATTACAGGTACCGTTTGTGTCTTTTCCTTTTTCAGGGTTACCTGGTGTGTCATATGTCTTAGAGAGAGTGGTCAAATTGATCCCATTAAACATATAAATATGTGCACTCGACGAGGCCTCATCATGAGGATCGCTAGAACTGCCCCCAGGAGAGGGGGTTTGAGCAACCATGGATTGTTGCTGTGGAAAAGGATGAGTAAGCACAACGGGTTGTGACTTTCCTTGGAAAATTTGGCCACTTCATTGCGAAGTGGACAGTCTCGAGTGTAGTGATCGTCACCACAAATGATACACAGGAATTTCAGCTTCCGTTGTGTTTTCTTTTCGGTAGCAGGTGGTTAATATTGATTTTTTGTTTGTTCATTGTTATTTTTTGATTTATTCTTTGTCTTCTTCTTACCTCCAGATTGTTGTGAAGGGGCAAATTGACCTGCATTCACCTCAGATATCTGAGTTTGGGAGGAGGTAGAGGAGGGTGTAGTCGATTTGGAAAAAGATTGAGTTTTGACGGAACCGATAACACCATCCGCATGAGATGAGGATGATGGCTTAGAAGGATCGGTATTAGCTCGAGTAGCATTGGGAAGAAAATCATACAAAGTACCAGATTGGGAATAAACCAAATCTAAATAATGAGCCTGAGAAATGGCTTGTTCCTCTGTGACCGCACCACCCATAGCGACATCGCGAGCGATCGGGGGTTTAGTAAACCATTCTGCCAATAGTATGTCAGGAATGACTGCCTTGATCATCCTTCATCGTCACCTCCACTCATGAATATGGTCAGAGATATGCACGGAGTTAGTTTGACGAAGGGAAGTCAAGAGTTCAGTACCCGTCTCGTAGCGAATAGGCAGTTGAGAGTGCATGAGGAAAGACATGGCAAGGGAATTGAAATCATGAAAAGAAGCATGTGGTAGTTCAATATACCACTTTGCTGCCAAACCGGTAAGTGTTCGCTGGAAAAGACACAAATGTATAGAATCATCCATGAGGGAGTTTGATGAACACCAAAAATGGAAAGTTATCACATGGTTGTTTGGATCTTCGCCAGGGTTTCTGTCAAATTTCGTAATATCAGAAGGAAGTTTAGCTGGAATGACTGACCAAATCGGTGAATGAAAAATAGGATCATTAGTTAACTGAGACAAGTCTGGGAGATCCAGAGTCGCAAGGAAAGGTATATGTCGGTTAATTTGCTAATGATACTAGTGCAGCATAGGAACACCAGTAGGACCATAAACTGGGTTAGGTGGATAGTTGTAACTAGTAGGTCCTCCTACATACAGTTGTTGCTGGCTAGGATAAGAAGGATTCGATGGTGCATGAGAAACATTTGTATAACCCGGTGGGTTTTGAGAATTATAATCATTTTTCCCTTGAGAATGGTAAGGAGTAGATCCCAAAGGAAGATATACATTAGACCCATGAGGAGGATAAGACTGTGGTCCCAGAGAACTCTAGGTGGTGTTTGGGATGCCACCCGGATAAGATTGTCCGTAAGATGTTTAAGAAGGAATAGGATTGGATACTCCTCCTAGTGGGTTATTATATGAGTGCCCCCCAATGTGGGGTTGAGTAAAAGTGCCTCCTGAACATACTCCCCAGGATTGTGTAGGGTTTCCAACAAACGAGGGTTTCCCCCCTGTCAGCGGTGGATTTACGATCGGGGTATGACTGACAAACAGAGGTTTCTCTCCAGGAGGAGCATGAAAAAAGGGCTGTCCCCTGGGAGGGGTAGGCCCTCCATGGAAAGTTAGTCCTCCAGGAGGAAAAGGTTCATTGGATGGTGGTTTCCCTCCAGCTGGTTGTGTTTGGCCAGTAGGAGTCTGCGTTCTCGGGTGAACAGATGTCCCAGCAGGGTCGTGTGGAACATGTGGGGCTGTAGAGTAAAAGCTTGTATAAATGGGGGTAGAGATTGAAGTGCTTTGGAGGTGAGTAGAGGTGATGAGTCCAGTATTAGGATGGACTTGTGCTGGTGTAACAGTAGGGTTGATAACTTGATCGACTGGGTGATACATGGTTTGACTAGATGGTCCTATTTCACTAGGAGGGTCATGAGGATCAAAAGACTGTCGAAAGGATTTGAAATGTTCATAAAGATCGCGTCCCGATGAAGTCCTCCATATAGAACGAGCAGGTGTGGGATTGGTTTCTACTACGGTGATAGAACGTACAGGAGTCCTATACTCATCACCAAAGATTGGTTCTGTGGATCCCATATATGTTTTGGTAAAAATCCTCTCCGGTAATCATGAGATCTCTTCGTCTATGATGTTCCCAAGGGAGTCTAAACAAACCAAAATTGGTTCGAGAAGAGTTACCGACACAGATGTAGTGGGATTTTCAACCGTGACCAAAGCGCCTTCTGAGTTATCTAATGGAGGAGCAATAAAACTTCCAGCATCGGATTCATTTTCTACCTCTCTACGGTATTTGTCTTCTGGAGGGTTAGGAGGTAAGGATTGATATCCTTCCGGAGGCAGCCCTTGCATCCTATGTGATTGGCAAAGACCTTTATCGTCTACAGGCTCAATTGTGGAAAATAACAAAACACACTGAAAATCTAGGGCCAACTAACAAAAAGAAACAACATACACTAATAAAATCTAGGAATCAACCAAGTAGACAAAAACTTCTCTCGATGATCGTACTAGTTGGTGATGAAATCCAACGTTGTGTGATCAAGTCAAGAAGGGGCTAGGATATGGTGGAATAGTTACAATGGCGACCTGCTTAACGAAATTTCACCTTGGTGCAAGCTTCCACGCAGTAATTGTGGATTTACCCTCCAAGGAGCCCGAGTGAGTTTGACCAATGTCTATTCCAGGTATAGTGAGACTTCCTTTCACTGTCACCTTGTGTAAGTACCTAAAGATTATGGCAACTAAAGACACCAATTCGCAGTGAGTCCCTGAGCGGGTACAATCGACAGTCCGATCCAAAACGTATGGGCAAGATAAAAAGTCTGAAATCAACTCGAGAGGCTCCCACACATAATCGTGGGTATACCTTCAAGTGACCCCCAATATACAATCCAACCACTACAAACAGTTGAACCACGGAGGGATAATATCTGTAATTCGCCCGAATGCGACCTCGTGCGTAACCCCTGTGTGAGAGGGGGATCCCAGAAAACCAATACGACAATTGGATTTGACTCTCCCTAGCTAAGGATGCTAATGTTTGTTTTGAAAACTTTGGAGAGTTGTACTCACAGCCTAATCCAAAGTGCTAACCCTAGTCTACTATTGGTGGAAGATCCTAAAAACAAAAAATGTTCTAGATAATTTTTAATTAGTGTTCGTTTTACAACTGTTCTTTACTCAAAGGGTGCATGAAAGTGAAACTCATGGGATGAGGACTCAATTCCCAAAAAGATGCATGAAAGATGATAAGAAATCATTTCTTTTCAATGAACGCCTATTTAAGGGAAAGAGAAAGAGTCGTTTTCACTATCAAACACTAATATGAAATGTCCTCAATCAATTGGTTCTCAATCGAATCCAATACAATGCTAAAACATCTTCAAAAACACCTTCTAATATGCAAACCAATCACTAAAATGTATCTTTGTCGTTTGTATGCGAATGATGATTAATTCAATGCAAAAAAACTTCTCCTACCAACTACCCTTTCAGATCAAGGAGATTCAGACAAGTATAAGCAGATTTCACACAAATGACACACACTCTCTTGCTATGATTGAAACAAAAAGAAAACAAAAAACAAAAGATAACAAAGCAAAATAAAAAAATTCACACAAAAGAGAGATGTTTTAAGAACAATGACCTCAAAGAACCAAATAAGATGATTCACAGATTGTTGATGCCCTTCACCAGAGTTCCTGCTCAGTCGGATAGGAGAGAAAAAGTAGTGGATTGATTTCAAGCTCTCAACAACAGAAAAAATAAAAAATAAGGAAGAAGGCCACAAAATCTGAACAATAAGGTGCTTACTTCTCAGGAGGAAGGATGTCAAAGGTCAATAGGAAGAAGCATTGAATCACAAAGAACCTTAGCAAGTGAAAAAACAGGGTTTGGACCTCAGAAAATGAAATTTTGGAAGGTATTTTTGCAAAGGAGAGGCTGACGCTCTGGTGTAAGTGACACCAGAGAATTATAAAGCTCTGTCTAAGACTTCCAGGGAGTGCTGGCGCCGGGCTAACATAGGCACAGGGGCTCCGGGCTTCAAAAACTCAGAAAATTGTCCAAAAACCCAGAATTTCAGTCAAACTTTGGCAATCAAGATGAATGTGATGGGGTAAGGAGTCAATAAGCATATGAAATCAAACATATGGGGTGAAAAAGGTCTAAGAATAACAAAGGGAAAGACAAGGTCTATGAGGAAAACCAAAACTGAACAGTTTCGAGTCGTCCCCAGCGGAGTCGCCAATTTCTGTTGAAGGAAAATCTCCCTGCGAACAGGTAGATCTCCTCTTGAGAGTTAGACTCTTAACTCTTAAGACAGAAGATGCTTATCATGGTCACTGACTTCCTTTTAGATCTAGATAAACTAATGTGTGAGGAGGAAGGAGAAAAGAAGTAGCTTTTACCGGCGTTTGTCCCTGCACGATCTGAGTTGAGCTCCAAGTTTGTCCCTGCACTCCTGAGAGAGGTATAGGGGAGCGTTCTCCTCTAAAAACTCAATTTTTGTGGTTCTTTCAAATGGAAAGAGGTTCATAAACCTAGTTAACCATTCCTCTTCTTCCAAATAAAATGTTTGAGGTGTTTCAAATGTCTTTCTGATGTCGTTATAGGTACAACATAGGCATTATGGCAGTATGCTTTTCCTGACACTTGCGACACTTGTGAGCAAAATGCGACATTTGTGACACTTGTAATGACGACACTTGTGACACTATCCAAGTGAGTAATTTTGATGTGTAACAAAATGTCTCACGGTAATGTACTATTGTGGAAATTGAATAAACATGAAAATTTGAATTTTAGATTATAAATGTCTTCACCCCTAATGTGCTATATTGGAAATTGAATAAACATAAAAAAAATTGAATTATAAATTAATGAAGTTTAACTAAAATTTAGATGCAACATTAACTAATTAATTCAAATAATTTACTGGGTCATTTTATTTTCATTAATAACTCATGTTGTTTTTTCCATTCTAACATTTTGGACTTCACGGCCCATAAAACCTAAACCCTCTTAAAAATTGAGAATGTGAACGCACTAGGCTTCCATTCAAATCCGGTTGAAGTTGTACTCTGGTGAGTTCCCATTTTTCGATTCAAATCTAGTTGAAGTTGTACTCTTGTGAGTCCCCATTATTTTCTTTCTCTATTTTCTTCTCCTTAATTTGTTATGTTGGAAATTGAATAAACATAAAATTTGAATTATAAATTAAAGAAGTTTAAAAAATTAACTAATTAATTCAAATAATTAGACGTACAAATTTTTAATCACTGGGTCATTTTATTTTCATTAATAACTCATGTTGTTTTTTTCATTCTAATATTTTGGACTTCACCGTCCATAAAACCTAAACCTGTTAATAATTGAGAATGTGAATGCACTAGGCTTCCATTCAAATCTGGTTGAAGTTGTACTTTGGTGAGTCCCCTTTATTTTCTTTCTTGATTTTCTTCTCCTTAATGTGTTATGTTGGAAATTGAATAAGCATAAAATTTGAATTATAAATTAATGAAATTTTACTTAAATCTAAATCCAATATTAACTAATTAATTGAAATAATTAACAATACAAATTTTTAATCACCTTATCATTTTATTTCATATTATTTTTTTTAACTTCACTGCCCTTGTAGAATGTTAATGGGCTAGGCTTCCATTCAAATCTGGTTCAAGTTTTAGGATGGTAAGTTCCCATTTTTTTTTTTTTTTTGGAGTTTTTCCCTTTTTCCCTGTTGGATTGAGATAAAATTTAGGATCGACAAACTATAAATTCACATCTAACACTCTCATCCTTGCACAACTTTACCCTTTTCTTTCTTTCGGTGGAGTTGCACATCTCTGCCTCTTTTCTTTTGGGTGGAGTTATATTGAATTTGTTCGCGAGACATTTCTGAAATGGAGAGTCACGGTAGATATGGAGGAGGCAGTTGGGTCTATGCATCCTATGTTCACAAAAGATTGCCGTGGCTACTTCTTGCAGTCCTCTGACGATGTTTCTGCTTGGCGTCAGTGGCCCTTGTATATTTTGTTAAATGGTGACAAAAAATTCCCAGTATTAGGATTTCAGATCCTATAATCCAGTGTTGGTTGTAACCAATAATACCAAGATAGAATTTAGTTATGAGCGCATTCAATAATCAATTTCTAATGTAAATTGCTATAAATTGATGTATTCTTGTAGAGGCTGAGCATGAGATGAGTGTGATCCTGTTGTAATCTCCTTGATCTAAATAATAAGACAACCAATACCTTTGCTTGGTGAACGTAGCTCGATGTTTGGGTGAACCACGTAAAATCTCTGTGTTTTAATTCTGTGCACTTGAATTATGATATTTGTGTTTCTGCATTTGCAAATTATAACAAGTGGTATCAGAGCTGGTTGGAAGAGAGGGTGTCGAGAATGTCAAAATTTGGAGGAGCAACAACATTAGCGTGAGGTGCGTTGATTCCCACATCGCCGCAGGGGCCTCCTCTGGGAAGGTGCGACGACACACTAGTCGGACTTTCGTTTCTTCAAAATAAGTGAGATAACCACACCCTAACAATATTGAGAGGGGAAATGAACAACAACCATAGTCATAGCCTGGATACATCAGGAGCTGTGACAACCCTTTGAAGCACGTCGCAGGGCACTCACATCGGGAGGTGCGACGGATTTAAAATTTTTATGAGGGCACTCGTGTATGCTTTTTGGAGTTGAAAAATTTAAAGGTATGGTTTATTTTAAAGGGTATGAAGTTTTTTGTATAAAAAAAACGAGTGGAGGATGCTATAAAAGTTATTATATGCATATTATAATGCATAAATTCAAGTGGTGAATTTAAAAAAAAAGGGTGAATGTTTTTTTTAATAAAATAATTTTTATTAAATTTTTTTAATTATATATTATTAAAAGGTTTTTTGGATTAAATAATTTTTTTAAAATTATTATTCAACATTGAGTAAGATCATTCCTCTACATAAGGGCCTTGGTTATTATAAGCAGTGGTGTTTTTTGGAATGTTTCCTCTAATGGAAAAGACGCAGAGTGCTAAGTTCGAAATTGAGAAATTCAATGGCAAGAACAATTTCGAGATCTGGAAGGTTAAGATGCACGATCTACTCGTGCAAAAGGGCGTGGTGAAGGCGCTTTTGGGAAAATCAAAGCAACCCGCGACCATAACAGATGATGACTCAGATGAGATGGATGCGAGAGCACTGAGTGCCATATTCCTGTGTTTGGTTGATGATGTATTGTTCAACATTGTTACAGAGAAGACAACAACTAGTTTGTGGTCAAAGTTGGAAAGCCTGTACATGATGAAATCCTTGATAAACAAGATCTTCCTGAAAAGGCAATTGTACAGTTTGCGCATGAAGGAAGTTACGAAAATAGATGATCATTTAAATACTTTTAATACTCTTTTAGTCTAGTTGACTAGCATGGGATTGAAATTCGAATCTGAAGATAAGGTGATTACATTATTATGTTCTTTGCCTGTGTCATGGGATCACTTTGTTACCTCTATTAGTTTCAGTTCAACATAAAGTATTGAGTTCGATAACATTGTTGGAGCTTTAATGTCTAAGGAAACAAGGAAGAAATCCAATCTAGAAACCTCTACATCTGAGGCGATGGTGATCAGAGGCAGACCTAAGGAAAGAGGACACGGTCAGAGGGATTTCTCTCGATCAACGTCGAAGGGAAAGAAGAGCAATATTAAGTGTTGGTTTTGTGGCAAATCTAGACACTTGAAGAAGGATTGTTGGAAGAGACAACAAGCCTCCGAAGAAGACCCTCCAAAGGAGATGAAGGAAGCAAATGCAACCGAAACAGGTTCAACAACAGGTTCAGGTATGGATGATGAAGTTTTATCAATTAATATTGGTTCACGTCATGATCAACATTGGTTATTAGATTCTGGTGCTTCAAACCAAATGTGTCTTCATAGACATTGGTTTATTACTTATCAGTCTATATATGATGGAATAGTTTACATGGGAAATGATATCTTGTGTAAAGTTGTGGGAATTAGTATCATTCGAATTAAGATGTTTGATGGAATTGTTAAAATATTAACTGATGTAAGACATGTACCTGAGCTTAGGAAGAACCTAATCTCTTAGGGAGTCTTAGACATAGGAGGTTACAAGAGTATTGTTCAACGTGGAGTTATGAAGGTCTACAAAGGAATCCTACTGGTTATGAAAGCAAAGAAGGTTGGTAACCTATTTCTGTTAGAAGGGAGGACTAAATCAGATCATGCGACATCAGTATCTGAGAACGACAATGATTATGTTCGTCTGTGGCATCAACGGTTGGGACATATGAGTGAACAAGGATTAAAGGTATTAACTAATCGCTAGTTACTTCCTAGTCTAAAGTCTTTAAAGTTAGATTTCTGCAAGCACTGTATTTATGGAAAACGAAATAGGCAGAGATTTAAAACCAGAAGACACACTAGTAAAGGAATCCTTGATTATATCTATTCTAATGTTTGGGGACCATCCCCTACTATTTCATATGGAGTATCGTCATATTTTGTAACTTTTATAGATGATTTCTCTAAGAAGGTTTGGGTCTATATGTTGAAGAGTAAAGATGATGTATTTACAATTTTTAAGTAGTTTAGAGCTTTAGTGGAAAAAAGCATTGGTAGATCCATTAAATGTTTAAGAATTGATAATGGTGGTGAATTTACATCAATGGAGTTTGAGAATTATGGCAAGGAATTTGGGATCGATAGGCATAAAACTACTACCTATACTCCTCAGCAAAATGGAGTTGTTGAACGCATGAACAAGACTCTTCTAGAGAGAGAAAGGAGTATGCTGAGTAACGCCAACTTACAGAAGGAATTGTGGGTAGAAGCTGTATCTACAACTTGTTATCTGGTGAATCGATCACCATCAACAACAATATAATGCAAAATTCCCTAAGAGGTACGGACAAGTCACCCTTGTAATTATTCTAATCTTAAAGTTTTTGGTTATCATGCCTATGCTCTAATTCTGAAACATCAACGTTCTAAATTAGATACAAAATAAAAAAGGCTTATCTTTGTTGGATATGGTGATGGTATTAAGGGGTACAGGTTGTGGGATCCTACTGCCCACAAGATCACCATTAACAGAGATGTAATATTTGATGAATCATCTCTCATCAAATCAAATGTAGATGTTCAAATGAAGGTCTGATGAGGTCTACACGGGTTAGAAATCCTCCAAGAAGGTATGATGATTTTGTTTCATCAGTTTCTTTAAGTATTAAAGATGATGAAACTTCATGCTATCATGAAGGTGTGAAGGGTTCTAACAATGATAAATGGAAAGAAGCAATGAAGAATGAAATGAAGGCATTAGAGAAGAATGCTACATGGGACCTGGTATAACTTCCAAGAGACAAAAAAACTATAGGTTGCAAGTTGGTCTACAAACTGAAGAAGGGTGTTGATGATAAGGTGGAAAGGTACAAGGCAAGGCTGATTGCGAAAGGATATTCTTAGAAAGAAGGTATTGACTTTCATGAGATTTTTTCACCAATAGTAAAGACTGTTTCAATTCAAATTGTGTTAGCATTAGTTGCATTGCTTGATTTGGAGTTGGAGAAACAAGATGTTAAGACTGTCTACTATTTTATTAAGCCTCAACATTCATTCTGTATACCCTCAATGACACTTGACTTTAAGAGCCCCTAAATAAATAATAAATGGTTCAACTAGACTTATATTTTATGAACCGGTAAAGGATTAATAAATCTATTAGACTTGTATTTTAAGAGCAGATCAGAATGACTGTATACAAATAGTGGAAGTCAAATGCAACAGATGAATTAATAAAAAGTGGGTGTTCCATACATTCATACATTTGTGAAAGAGCATTAAGAAAACCATACATAAAATTAAAGAAACACAAGTTAATGGATTAGGATGTTATGTTGTGATGTTCAAAGAGAATTTGATGTGTATGGACATATCACTTATGATAGTGTTATTTATAATGTTTATTTTTTTATCTATTTAAAAGCTTAGAGTTAAAATTAATATATATTTGATTTTTTGTGTTAGTAAAATTATACATATAAATAGTGTTTTTCACAATATTATAAGTATAAATGTATCAAAATTTACAAAAAAATTATCACATTGTTGGAAACTATTATAACATGTAGAAAGAAAATAATTAAACTTTAAACTTTGGATTTAAAAAATATTTACCAATTTAAAAACTATTATAATATGGAGATGGAGAGGGATTTACATTTTACATTTAAAAAATATTTACTATATAATTATAAGGTAATCCATAAATTATCAACAAAAATATTTAATTTTTAAAATTGATCTTCATTCCATTGTTTAAAAGTTGGAGGACAAGTTGCATACATGTATTGTATTTATTTGAAGGAAAAAATAAAACATATGGACAAGTTGCATACATGTATTGTATTTATTTGAAGCAAAAAATAAAACATATAATTTTAAAACGAAGTTGGTAAAGTCTCACACAATAATTGTTTGTTTCTTGGGTATGCATGACTATACACGTACTACAAATGAAAAAAAAAAGGGTTGTATGTACCATACCACATGATTTGTGGTACCTTGAATGTACATGGGATTTTTGAAATATATTTATCATTACAATGTATCATTTCAATCATTAGAGAAAAGGTAGCGTATTATTTGTTTCATAGTTTTTTTTGGGACCATTGGAGTTAAATTCTACATTTGTCTCATTTATAACAATTCCAGTCAACTTATTCTTTGTTAGAGCTAATATTAATAGGGGGACCAGATAATATTTTTATTAGTTCAATCATATCTTCTCTCTTGTATGCCTTTGGTGGGGAAGTGGAAGTGTAGACACAACTAAGAAATGCCAAGATATCATTCAAGGTACAATGCATGTATCACTAGGAGGTAGTTGAATGGGGTAGCCCATATTTGGAGTGAGAGTCGACAGATTGCTAAAACCGTAGAGGCATTTATTACACTTGCACATGCATTGGCGCATAGAAAATATCGTAATTGGGATAATCCTTATGATGTTCAATTCATGCATTTCCTCCAGAAGGATTTGGCAATTGAAGAATACCTTGGTAAGTTTCAAGGCCTTGAGTATTTAAGGACAAAATCTCAATGCATTTAGTGTGGGAACTTATATTTAAAATATGAAATTAGAGCGTAGGATTGAAGTAAAAATGTTTGAACCCAATTCTTTTGAAATATCCATTACTACAGTTAGAGGAGATGAGATTCATGTTGGAGTTATGAAGACAAAATTTCTTGGTTCTACTAAAATTAGGTTGTACATATGATAAGAAATCCACAAAGAGGGTAAGTATGAAATTCCACAAAAATAATCTCTTAGCCGAAAACACACACAAAACTCTAATCTCTCGGTGTGAAACCTCTTTCATAAATGCTATCAACCCTAGTTTAAGGGTCTTGTATGTAATTCCCATAAAGTTGGTTGAATACCTACACCAATTAGACTATGAATACGAGCCAACAAAAGATACGATTCTTGAAAAACCAAAGAGTGAATCCGGTGCACAAGACATATCCCTTTCACTAGTAGAGATTGGAGAACCCTCCATTCCCATTGCTGCAATAATTGGAATGGATCGACTTGATACGCCCAGGTTTTATGCCCACATTAAAACAAAAGGTGTCCATGTTGTGGTTAATCCTGGAAGTAAGTTACACTGACGAGAAGCATATGATTTAATTTTTTAGGATATTACCGTATACCTATATGGCTCTAGGACCAATAGGACACATTATTCAAGACTCATCCCCTAGCCAATGGCAGTTTCACTTTATGCTATTTGGACTCTGCAATGCTCCTAGTACATTTCAAGCCTTAATGAGCAAGGTGTTTTGTAAGTAACTCGATGTGTTTTTCTAGTTTCTTTTGTTGGTTTATTCTTTAAGTGTGTCTATAATCTCCATGGACTCCCCTACCACAACATCGGTAACTTAGATCCCACTTTTTTCATTCACTTGTGGGAAGAAAATTTCAATAGCTTATCTATTAGAAGAGATGTGGTGGATACACTCATTTGTAAACATCCAATAACAAGAGGTTGAAATGACATTATATAATAGTTTCCAAAAACTCCCAAGAGGAAA
Source organism: Picea engelmannii (assembly GCA_009831015.1). Lineage (NCBI taxonomy): Eukaryota > Viridiplantae > Streptophyta > Pinopsida > Pinales > Pinaceae > Picea > Picea engelmannii. Next base: position 165,423 of record ML784710.1, on the reverse strand, counting down.
AACCCTAAAATCGCCAAACCATAACCTTGGGAGCTGAGGTGATGAAAGGAACATGAGCCCCAGGGAGCCTAGTTGGTACGTCAACTTCCAGAGGCCAACAATTTTGCATATGAATAAAATTTGGGGAACCCTTAAGACTATCATATGGATCTCAATGATCTATGTAGGATAGGAGGTCTGTACCACACAAATCCAAAGGATTTATGCCTGGTATGTGATCATCCCTAGAAAATATTGTTTAGGGACCGAAAAATGAGTTGGGAGTTCAGGACACCAAATTCGTTGTAAATCTAACAAGGTCCAGAACATATTTTAGAAGGTGGTAATCCTGAATGTCCACCCTCACAAATTGGCATAATCTAAATTTGTCAAATAGGATACCACATGGCCACATGTGGATTTAAAGGATTAAGTGAAGGAATATTGATTATTTTTAGGATACGCGCTTTAGGAAATTTTTCCTTCATGTTTTATTTCATACCCTGTTGTGAGCTTCCACACACACACACACTTACACACTTATCAACTCAAACCAACTATTGGAGATGCTTGATTTGTACACAATTATACCAAAATTGTTGTAAAAAGGGTCACATATACAAATAATTAAGAATGTTTATAATATATTAAAAATTAATAAAACTGATTACGTGTATTATATCATGAATTATTTTACAGTGGTAAAAACACCCCTAAAATTTTAACTTCAAAAAATATATTGATGTTTTTTAATATTTTGTCAAGACTTTTGTATTTGGGAAAAATATTGTCAATTAACAAACATACCCAGTTTCAAGCTCATGTAGTATATACATTTTTTTGAAGATACAGATTCATGGAGAGCCCCTCCCATCATCTCCCGAATTTCTATATGGATGACAGATCGAATGCTAGTGGCAGAGGCCACTAGTAACCCGAGAGGACCAGACATGAATGGATCTCAAGACCTCTATGGACTTCACATAACAATCAATGCATGCCATGGGGATATTATGTAGAGTGTGTGTGTGAGAGTCCCCAAGGGATAGCTTGGCTGGTTTGATCTTTTCCATTGAGGTGTAATGCCCAGGGAACCAAGGGATCCATTCCCAATAAGTATTTTGGGCTGACCAGTTGCTACTGTGGTTGGTAGTTAATAACACCCTCCATTCAAAAACCTACGTAAGAGGGGGGGATCTGTGAAATGGTTCTCACAAGGTACCTACATCCTCATTCTTCTCTTACATGCAGGAGGATGGGGGAATCATTTCTTTAAAAAAAATAGTGATCCCCAAAGGTTAACTCAATTGGTCTATGTTCTTGTGCCAAGTCCACAGAGGTATTGGATTGCATTCTCATTGCATCATTTGGGGTTGCCAATCGATTCCATAGATGACGATTGATATGCCTTCCATTCAAAATTATGGAAAAGATAGGGGAGTACATGAGATGGATAGTCTGCTATCAGTGTCCCCATTCAAAGTCATCTTAGTGAAATTTAATGAAACAACAATACACTTTTAGCCGTTATCTTAACAATTTAGTAAAATCCACTCGATTGAGTTTTATAGTCCAAGCTGGACAATGCGTCCCTGTTACCCCCATAATACATGAATGAAAACACAATGATACATAGGAAAATTTTGATAGCCTACTTATGAATATTAATTTTTCTTTTGATGTAAATTATTTAATAGAGTATGGTGTTCATAGTTGTCGTTAATACAGAAAGATATTATCATCCATCCATGCACTGCATATTTAATATAAATGTAGAAATATGTACACCTTGAAGAAATTTCCCAAAGGAGTAGCATTTCCAAATTATTCATGTGGAAGAGTGTCAGATAGAGTTACATTCAATGGCACTAGCTTGGAGAAAAAACTTGTACACTGCTATCATAATTTTATTCAAAGAAATAATAATTTTGACACAGGCATGAGATCACCCATCAATATGAAAAAGCATAATTCTCAAACACTCACACAGTACAAAGAGGATACATCGATTGAAATTAATCAAAAGAAACATAGATAATTTTATTCCTTCAGTGGTCAAGTTAGTGGGATTGAATACAAATATGGAAACTCAATTTCCCAAATTTGTGCCAAGCCCAATAGATTTTCCATTGAGGGAGTGAAATTTTGTTTATTTGTTTTAATTAAGTTCATTTGATGGATTCTCTCTTTGTTGTGCGAGTGTTTGTGAATTATTCTCTATGATTTTGATAGTAGAGCCCGTGCTTGCATCAGTTGGTATCTGAGCAAGTTGTTCTATTAAGTATAGATTTCAATTAACATGGATGGATGATTTGATGGATTGTGTGAGTGGATCAAAATACATTTTGAAGATTGATTTGAAGAGTGGTCGTTATCAAATCACGATTAGAGATGGAGAGGAATGAGAGACAATATTCATGATGAAAGAGGGTTTGTATGAATAGTTATTTAGTCCATTTGGCCTGACAAATTGATCCAGGAGGATCCATGAATGCTCATAGAGATCCAGGAGGATCCAGAACTCTCATAGAGGTCTAGGAGGATCAATTAAAGCTCAAACTTATACCATCCCATATTCTCTCCAAACTTCCATCAATGCATAGAAATTGGTGATAGCTTTCCAACGACACAAAAATCGCCTCAAACGAAGTTCGTATGCAAAAGATATGGTTGGTCAAAGTTCAAGTCAACCAGGTCAAAAGTAAAAGTCAAATAGTTCAAGGTGACATGTGTCACCACTGCAAGGGTGACACGTGGTACGACTGTACAACTATACGATAATGACATGGCCACACCCCAAGGTGCCATGTGGCATGACTGTATGCTGATTGGGCAGGTGTGTTGGCAATCCAGGTGGACCAGTTGTTTTTCGAGACGTGGAAAAGATAGGACAGTGAGAGGTTTCCACGTGGAAGCCTCCCATTTCCGACTAATGGTTAAGGTTATGTAAAATTATATGGGAGTCCAAAGGATCTAATTTGTGACCTCCTGAGACCTTACCCAAGGCCTTTACCATCGTGCCATCGCATGAGTCTTAACATATATGTGGTGTAGTTTTTATTTAACCTTTGTTAAAGGTTCAAGTGGTGGCAAAAAGGGTCGAGGGCCTAAGCCATCGACCCATGGTATTGTTAGAATCCAATGTAACCATGTCCAATATTTGGGTGGGGCTGACGCCTATATATATCCACATATACCAAAGTTGTCAGGCATTAAAACTACATGCCATATATTACACCAACCATTGAATATACAATGTGAAAACCGACCGTCAGTGGGGCTCAAACCCCTGAATTGCTATATATATACATACATACTTAACCAATGCACCAAAGGTGAGGGTTAGTTACAAATCCCGCCTAATTAAAATTTAAATGTCGACCACATAATCCGGATGGGGAGTTAAGCCCATGCCATATTTAATGGGCACAAATTCCCATCTCTGCACACAAATCGAGGGTACATATATCGATATGGAATAGATCTTGAGGAGGAGGTACTATGCAGATGCATAGTTTTGCATGCTGAGAAAAGGCCAAGTATGGTGTGCCTCGATATGCGTTCCATGAGGTATAATAATTGCACCTAGGCAAATTTATACTCATTTTTCATGAATTTTTACGAGTATGAATTTGAGGTCTATTTTGAGAATTGAGGCAATTTGTAAAATTCTTAGTCCATATTACCAATAATGAGCACCCTAGTGCATCGTTTGGCGTGTAAAGAGGGTGAAAATGAGCCAGTTCGGAATTTGGTTGACTTTATACTCAAAATTTTCAGAATTTCACAAGGATTCTAATGGTAATCTACTTTTCTGAGTTTGAGCAATGTAATTAAGGAGAGTCCATTAAATTGGATTTTTGTAAGCCCATGTTGTAATGTAATTTGGTATTTTGAGATGATGAAGAACAACCTTACTATCTAAAGAGGACTTGAATATGAATTAATGTATGTCATCAATATATGTAATTTGAGTTCTTTTATTTTCTATTGTGTCATCTCATAAATCTGAAAATAATCATCATTTTATGAGTTTAAGGATAAGAAACACACCATCATTTTTCTACAAATCACCTCGATATGATCAAAAATTTATTCTGAATCAAATTAGATGTTGTATGGAAAATTTAAAGGGATAAGTGGTGTCTAAGGATTTTCAGATCACAAATGGTCCCCGTCATTTCATGTGTTTGATGAATAAGGAATGGTAAAATTTTCCTGGAAAATTTGTTGTTGCTTATCTATATTATATCTTGATTTTTAGCATGACAAAGGTGGAAAATATGATGCATTTGTATCAAGTTTTGGAGTTTCTCAAGAAGGAAAGTTACTAATTAATCCGAACAAATGATTATGTCTAAAAGATGAGTTATTTTACTTCGGGTTTGTAATATCTCAAGGAAGGATGAATATGGACCCGAAGAATGTTAGAGATATTGTTGATTGGCTTACATTAAGAATTACCTTTGAGGTAATAATTTCTCATGGATTTGCAAGATTTTATTGAAAGTTCATGAGGAAATTTCAACGATATTTATGCACTGTCGAATGAGTGCAAGGAGTGTTATTTTAGGTAGACTGAGATACGCAAAGAAGTTTTGAATTTTTGAAAGCGAAAGTTATAAAGAAACCAATGTGGGCATTGCGAGACTTGACTGTAGTATTTCAGGTTGATTGTGATGGGATTGGAACAACCATTGGAGAAGTTTTCAGCCAGTAAGATAAACCTACTTCTTTCTTTAGTGAAAACTTAAATGATGCTAAGAAAAAGTATTTTGGGTAGGATTAAGAATTCTATGCTATTTTTCAATCTTTGAAGAATTTGAGACACTCCTTATTTCTTCCAAAGGATTTTGTCTCATACACTGGACATCAAGCGTTGCATTGTATATATAGTTGGGGTAAGTTAAATCAAATACATGAAAACGATTTTAATTCTACAAATCTATTTTGTTGTGTCGAATCAAAGGTCTATAAAATCAAATAAGATGGTTTATGCATTGAGTGGGATAGTTTCTTTATTGAGCACCATGCCAGTACAAGTTCTTGGCCTTGATTTTCCTAAAGCATTGTATGAGGAAGATGAATGTTTTGCAACCTCATGGAGAGATTGTGAAGAAAATTTGATAGACGGACATGATACCATATATGTTTTTTCTTGTTTAGAAGGCATTTTTTTCCAAGAATAAGAAGTTGTGTATTCTAAAAGGATCAATGTGAGAGAATATCATTTGAGAGTTGCATAGAGGTGTCTTACATGGACACTTTCGTATGGATAAGACCAAATAAATGGCAATTGAGATATACTATTGGCCGAGTGTAGCTAGAGATGTGAAGAGATGGGTACGAAGTTGAAAAGTCTTTTAGCTTTCAAAACACCAAAGTTAGGACACGTTTGTATACATCATTTCCAATACCTAATATACCGCGGGAAGATATTCGTAGGATATTTTTCTTGTATTTCCTAGAGCACATAGAGGTAATGATTCCATTTTAGTGGTAGCATACATGGATTTAAAATATGGTGCATTTCATTCCATGTAAGAAGGCTAGTGATGCAACAAGCAAAATTGTATTATTCCTTGAGGATATTGTTAGACTGCATCAACGACCTAGGACCATTACATTTGATAGAGATAGATGAATTTTGGGTCATTTTTGGAATGAATTGTGGAGGAAATTGGGGACAATATTACACTTCAGTTATGCGTATCATCCTAAGAGAAAACGACTGAATGAGGTAGTGAATGTACACCTTGTTAATATGTTAAGATTCTTGGTTGGAGAAAATTATGGACACTTTCCTAGCAGAGGTTGAGTTTGCATATAATATGTTAGCAAGCAGGTATATAGGGAACAACCCATTCCAATTTTTGTATCGTAGTTTGGGTAAGGGGGTAACAAAATTGCTACAAGTACTAGTGGAGTGTACGAGAAGTGTGGATGCATAATCTTTGGAATATTTTATGGAAGATGTATATACACAGGTCACATGACAGTTGGAGAAGAGAAATCAGAAATATAAATAGACGACATATGAGAATCGTGTATATAAGGTGTTTTTGAAAGGGGGTTTAGTGATGTCACACTTGAAGAGGGATGGATTCCAAAGGGGCATCTATAACAAGTTAAAGCACGCAGAAATTGGAACATGCAAAATTCTGAGAAAGATTTAGGATAACGCATAAAATCTAGAGTTGTGATATGAATTAGATATTTCTTCTTATTTTTGCATGGCATGAACGTAAATACACATAGAGCCCTGAATTATAGGTTGGAAATGTTTTAAATGGTTTTATATGTGTCAATAATTACTTCAAATAATTATCACTACATTTTTCTAATCATACAATTTATATTATTTTTAATTAATTTTAACTTCTCATTCAATTTATTTTTCTATGGTCCTATATTATAAGCATTGTATTACAAGTTGTCCGCACTATGTTATAAGTTGGCCGAGTTTGGCGTGATTCTATATGCATCATTAATTAATTCAAATAATTATCACTACAACATTTTAATTGCATAAGTCATTTGGAATCGTGCGTTTGAACCCTAAGATCCCACATTTATAAGTTGGACAAGTTTGATGAGATTCTATATGAAATGATAATTAATTCATATAATTATCACTACAATTTTCCAATCACGTAATTCATATTATTTTTTATTTTTGTTTATGTTAGTCTCTCATTCAATTTATTTTTCTAGGGTCCTCATCTTGGCATGCGAGGTTTGAACCCTCGTTGACATAAAGTGACTCGAAAGAGATCCACAATAAACATCGAATGGTCAATGACCTAGATCAATGCAAGGCACATGACGCAACCAAAAGTTTTGGCTATAGAAAGGAGACTTGTGGCTGCAGAAGTTGATGACGAGGTAGGGGGATGTGGTTGAAAGTGTGAAGGGCCACACTCTAGATCAACCGACTACCACTCACCTCCAAAGTGTCACGCTTCCAACGTAAGGATATAAAAATTTAGAAAGAAAAGACAAATATAAGGGACTATGATTGTACCACTTCCACAAAAAGACAAAAGGAAGGGGAAGAGCGATGTCAATGTGGATTTGAAGAGACGGGGATGACTGGCCTTCCAACTACTCTAAGCAAAGAGGAAGCTACCCATGAACCCAATGACAACGATCACAAAGAGGTTCTTTGGTAGACAAGAGAGGGAATGCGGTGTAAATTATTGTGAATATAATCTGTTATGTTTTAGAGAGCCCAACATCATTCTAACTCTCCAATTATTGAGAGATAAAGACCGAGCATAGCTATTTGATGCTGGAGTTTTTTCTTTTGGTTTTCTCCTGGTTAATATTTCTTTTCTATGTTGTTTAATTAATTGAGTGATTGAGTTTACTAGTTAACTGCTTCGGTTCGGTTTGGGACATTCATGGGTGTATTCCGTTTAATATAAATGAAAAGTAGCATTGGGTTTGGACATTAACCATTGGTTGGGTCACTAAGAGACCATACACATTTCCCAACACATGTAATTCACTTGATTGTTGATTCATAGAAATAACCTTGCATTGCTTTACCCAATTGATCTATTACATCACTATAATGAACTTGATTGGATCATCGGTTGATATTGATAGTACAATTTTCCTTTATTTGAATCACGTATGTATTGCTGGCCATTCGTTCTCTTTAGAAAATTGTAGTTTTAGAGACCACATGTATGTTTAGTTGTGGCTCCCTTGAGAAAAAAACGCTGAAGAAAGAAGTGTCATTAATTATGTCTTGGGGTTGGTTAGGATATTATGCATGGCGATGACATGCTATTTTATTTTGGCATATGTTGAGTGGAGTGGATTTGTTTCATAGTTTGGCATTGAGCTTGGTATTCAAAACAAAGCAAGTAAACCATTTCTAGAAAGAAAATCTAAAGAGATCCATTCATTTATGTTAATGAATTCCTCTTGAGAAGCTTGATCTCAACTTGATAGTGAATGACCCATACATGGAACTTTGATTCCACATAGAAGGACCTGTGTTGGAAATATGGGTGGGTCGTAGGCTTGTCGTTTATGGATCATAAACCGATGGTTTATGAGTTGACCAAGTTTGACACGGTTTTATATATGCAACATTACTTAAGTAAAATTCCTAGAATGTATGTTATTTATAATTTATGCTAATTTGCCACTGTGTTCATTTTTTCAGGGTCCTTATTTTGGCATGGCATGCACCCCCAACACACATATATCCATAGATTATAAGCCAGGAAAGTTTGACCCTAGTTTATATGCAACATAAATTAATTTATGTAATTATCAGTTCAATTTTCTAGTCACACAATTCATGTAATTTTTGATGTATGTTAACCTCTCATTCAATTCATTTTTATGGGGTCCTCATCTTGACATGGCATGTTTGAATGTAAACTGACTTAGAACCCTAGATTTTTCTATGGATTATAAGTCGACAAAGTTTGACAAGATTATTTATGCAACCTTATTAATTCAACTAGTTCAACAGTTAAGGGTACAATTCTCTAATGAAGTAATTGAGACATGCATATAAACATACCATTTTAGAATGGGATGTTGGAGGTTATACATGCATAAAAATCTCCCTTATAAATCAATAAAACTTTATTAAATTGTATAGAAACAATATTAATTAGTTGACAATACTCATCAATAGTAATTAGTGCTTCGTTTTTAGTTTTATTAATTTTCCCTTAAAACCTTGCCAATATTTTATAATGTGAGTGACATTTTCAATAAAATTTAAATATTGGCCACCCCCTTTCTTTTTTTCTCTCTCCCATGACACTTGTTTAAAATGAAAATAACTCCACTCAAACTATAAATTCACATGAACCCCCCACCCTTAGCATTATTGTTTGCATACATCTCTCCTCTATTTTTGGGTGAGTACTGTGTGGCGTGTTAGAACCCCAACGAAGAGAGAGCCTATTTTAGGTGGCATGTTAGAACTTCAAGGAACAAAGAGCCTTCATTTATAAGTTGGCCAAATTTGACGGGACTCCATATGTAATATAAATTAATTCAAGAAATAAAATGTGCAAATTTGAAATCAAACAATTTATGTTATTGTTTGATTATAAATGTCTCACGATAATGTACTATTGTGGAAATTGAATAAACATGAAAATTTGAATTTTAGATTATAAATGTCTTCACCCCTAATGTGCTATATTGGAAATTGAATAAATATAAAAAATTTGAATTATAAATTAATGAAGTTTAACTAAAATTTAGATGTAACATTAACTAATTAATTCAAATAATTCACTGGGTTATTTTATTTTCATTAATAACTCATGTTGTTTTTTCCATTTTAACATTTTGGACTTCACCACCCATAAAACCTAAACCCTGTTAATAATTGAGAATGTGAACGCACTAGGCTTCCATTCAAATCCGGTTGAAATTGTAGTCTAGTGAGTCCCCATTTTTCCATTCAAATCTGGTTAAAATCGTACTTTCGTGAATCCCCATTTTTCCATTCAAATCTTGTTGAAGTTGTACTTTGGTGAGTCCCCATTATTTTCTTTCTCAATTTTCTTCTCCTTAATGTGTTATATTGGAAATTGAATAAACATAAAATTTGAATTATAAATTAATGAAGTTTATGTAAAATTTAGATGCAACATTAACTAATTAATTCAAATAATTAGATGTACAAATTTTTAATCACTAGGTCATTTTATTTTCATTAATAACTCATGTTGTTTTTTCTTTTCTAATATTTTGGATTTCACCCCATAAAACTTAAACTTTTTAATAATTGAGAATGTGAATGCATTAGGCTTCCATTCAAATCCGGTTGAAATTGTACTCTCGTGAGTTGCCATTTTTCTTTTCAAATATGGTTGAAGTTGTACTCTTGTGAGTCCCCATTATTTTCATTCTTGATTTTCTTCTCCTTAATGTGTTATGTTGGAAATTGAATAAACATAAAATTTTAATTATAAATTAGTGAAATTTAACTAAAATTTAAATGCGATATTAACTAATTAATTGAAATAATTAACAGTACAAATTTTTAATCACTTTATCATTTTATTTCATATTATTTTTTTTAACTTCACTGCCCACTTAGAATGTTAATGGGCTAGGCTTCCATTCAAATCTGGTTCAAGTTTTAGGATGGTAAGTCAACATTATTTTTTTTTTTTTTGGAGTTTTTTCCTTTTTCCCTGTTGGCTTGAGATAAAATTTAAGGCTGACAAACTATAAATTCGCATCTAACACTCTCATCCCTACACAACTCTGCCCTTTTCTTTCTTTTGGTGGAGTTGCACATCGGTGGGTTGTATGTACCATAGCACATGCTTTGTGGTACCTTGAATGGGCATGGGATTTTTGAAATATATATATCATTAC
>ML784710.1:129651-155023 GCA_009831015.1 Picea engelmannii | reverse complement strand
ATATATATATCATTACAGTGCATCATTTGAATCATTAGAGCAAAGGTAGCATATTATTTCTTTCATAGTTTTCTTGGGACCATTGGGGTTAAATTCTACATTTGTCTCATTTCTAACAATGCCAGAGTCAACTTATTCTTTGATAGAGCTAATATTAATCGGGGGACAAGATAATATTTTTATTAGTTCAATCACATCTTCTCTCCTGTATGCCTTTGGTGGGGAAGTGGAAGTGTAGACACAACTAAGAAATGCCAAGATATCATTCAAGTTACAATGCATGTATCACTAGGAGGTAGTTGAATGTGTTAGTACATAATTTTGATGGGGTAGCCCATATTTGGAGTGAGATTCGACATATTGCTAAAACCGTAGAGGGATTTATTACACTTGCACATGCATTGGTGCATAGAAAATATCATAATTGGGATGATCCTTATGATGTTCATATCATGCATTTCCTCTAGAAGTATTTGGCAATTGAAGAATACCTTGGTAAGTTCCAAGGCCTTGAGTATTTAAAGACAAACTCTCAACGGATTTAGTGTGGGAACCTATATTTAAAATATGAAATTAGAGAGTAGGATTGAAATAAAAATGTTTGAACCCGATTCTTTTGAAATATCCATTACTATAGTTAGAGGAGATGAGATTCATGTTGGAGTTATGAAGATAAAATATCTCGGTTCTACTAAAATTAGGTTGTACATATGATAATAAAGCCACAAAAGAGGGTAAGCATGAAATGCCACAAAAATAATCTCTTAGCCGAAAACACACACAAAACTCTAATATCTCGTTGTGAAACCTCTTTCATAAATGCTATCAACCCTAGTTTAAGGGTCTTGTATGTAATTCCCATAAAATTGGTTGAATACCTACACCAATTCTACTATGAATATGAGCCAACAAAAGATATGATTCTTGAAAAACTAGAGAGTGAATCCGGTGCACAAGACATATCCCTTTCACCAGTAGAGACTCGAGAACTCTCCATTCCCATTGCTGCAATAATTGGAATGGATCGACTTGATACGTCTAGGTTTTATGCCCACATTAAAACAAAAAGTCTCCATGTTGTGGTTAATCCTAGAAGTACGTTATACTGACGATAAACATATGATTTAATTCTTTTGGATATTACCACATACCTATATGGCTCTAGGACTAGTAGGGCACATCATTAGAGACTCATCCCCTAGCCACTACCAGTTTCACTTTATTCCATTTGGACTCTGCAATGCTCCTAGTACATTTCAAGCCTTAATGAGCAAGGTGTTTTGTAAGTAACTCCATAAGTTTTCCTAGTTGCATTCGTTGGTTTATTCTTTAAGTGTGTCTATAATCTCCATGGAATCCCCTACCACAACATCGGTAACTTATATCAAATTTTTTTCATTCACTTGTTGGAAGAAACTTTTAGTAGCTTATCTATTAGAAGAGATGTGGCAAATACACTCATTTGTAAACATCCAATAACAAGAGGTTGATATGACATTATATCATAGTTTCCAAAAACCTCCAAGAGGAAAAACCCTAAAATCGCCAAACCATAACCTTGGGAGCTGAGGTGATGAAAGGAACATGAGCCCCAGGGAGCCTAATTGGTACGTCAACTTCCCAAGGCCAACCGTTTTGCATGCAAATAACATTTGGGGAACCCTTCAGACTATCATAAGGATCTCAATGATCTATGTAGGATGGGAGGTCCGTACCATGCAAATCCAAAGGATTTATCCCATGTATGTGATCATCCCTAGAAAATATTATTTAGGGACTGAAAAATGAGTTGGGAGTTCAAGACACCAAATTCGCTGTAATTCTAACAAGGTCCAAGACATATTTTAGAATGTGGTAATCTTGAATGTCCACCCTGACAAATTGGCATAATCTAAAATTTTCAAATAGGATACCACATGGCCACCTCTGGATTTAAAGGATTAAGCGAAGGAATATTGATTATTTTGAAGATACACGCTTTAGGAAATTTTTCCTTCATGTTTTATTTCATGCCCTATTGTGAGCTTCCACACACACACAATTACACACTTATCAACTCAAAACAACTATTGGATATACTTTATTTGTACACAATTATACCAAAATTGTTGTAAAAAGGGTCACATAACCAAAGAATTAAGCACCTTTATAATATATTAAAAATTAATAAAACTGATTATGTGTATTATATCATGAATTATTTTACAATGGTAAAAGCACCTCTAAAATTTTAACTTCAAAAAATATATTGATGTTTTTTTATATTTTGTGAAAACTTTTGTATTTGGGAAAAATGTTGTCCATTAACAATCAGACCCAGTGTTAACCTCATGTAGTATATACATTTTTTTGAAGATATAGATTCATGGAGATCCCCTCCCATCATCTCCCGAATTTCTAGATGGATGGCAGATCGACCGCTAGTGGTAGGGGCCACTAGTAACCCGAAAGGACCAGACATGAATGGATCTTGAGACCTCTATGGACTTCACATAACAATCAAGCCATCTCATGGGGATATCATGTAGAGTGTGTGTGTGTGTGTGAGTCCCCAAGGGATATCTTGGCTGGTTCGATCTTTTCCATTGAGGTGTGTTATCGCTCAGTTTGTAGTTTAGGTCATAGGCTAGAGGATAAGGGTCAAACTAGTGTAACAGGGACCTACCCCACCCAATGTCACCACAATGGGGAGGTCCTTTCTATTTAGGGTGGCTAAGCCCAAGGGAGACGTCCCTGACAATCTGGGGTTTGAAAGGAAAAGGCTCAAAGGATTAAGGCTAGTTACCCCTTCACAAATTACCGCCCAGAAGATAGTCAAATAAAGAATAACCACAGAAAAGGCACCTGCTTGCAAGACAAGACAACAATGAAACTAGTACATGCAATAATGGTTAATACTTCATAAATCAATGACTATCAAAATTAATGTATGTGAGCATATACATTAGTAAATATTGATGAAATCAATGTTTGCAATAATGACAATGGCAATATAATGTTACTTGTCAATAAACACTAGAATGATATAGCATCTAATGAAAATGATCAATCTTCGAATTAAATCAATGCATTAAATATCATTAATTGCTCATATACAGTAAACTGCTGCGTCAATATCCTAGGGATGACGTCAACTTCCTTTAGGGTTAGTATGATTAAGTAGTATAATAGACAAAGAAGGTCAACATTTTGCTAATTAGCCAATGAAAATTACTAATTCATCAATGTCTATCACAAGATGACCAAGCCAACATTATTTTCTATCAACAATAGCTCAAATAAGGCATGACATCATCATTAATTGCTAGGTTAGTAGGGTTGTTGCATCAAGCATGATGTCAGCACTAGTTAGAGACGTTATGGTTAGTTAGGGTTTCAAAATTTGAGAGTTTGAAAGATGATTTTGCACAACAAGCTAAACGTTGGAAAGAAAACCAGTGCCTTAGGGTAATATGGAGTCAAAAGTGAGGGAAAAATCTCAGGAGTATTAAAATTTAAAGACTAGAAGGTTAGGTTCTATGGTGTTGCAATGGCAGGGCCCTAGAATCAAAACCCTAAGGGAAGGAGGCTCATTCCGGTGTTGCTTAAGCAAGGCCTCATGCTCCTTCCTCTTTCTCTAAATAATCTTGGCAAAATGGCTAGCTTCAAAGCACAGATCTAAGGGAGAAAAGTGTTGCAAGGGAAAGGCTTTTCAAACCCTAGAAGGTTAAAACCCTAGGTGTAGAATTAACTAGGCCTAGGACGTCTCCTCTATTCAATCTATACTTTAATGCTAACTCAGAAAATGAGAGATAAGTGTAGCAACGACTAGGCTATATCTTCCTTAATCAATGGCTAAAACAAGTTTCTCAAGCATGGGGACATGTAGCAATGACCTACTAGTGTGCTTGCTACCTAGGGTTTCAAGATTTAGCAATATAATAGCAATGCAATAGCAAATGTAAGAGATTAAGCCTACAACCATTCATTTAAGAAGTTTTGCATGAAAAATTCACTTACAAATCATGAAGAATGCTTAATCAAACCCTAGTTGTAAACCTTCCATGAGAGAAACACCATAAATGCCAAGAAGAATCCTCCAATAAGAGTTGCGCCTCACTTCCAAGACCAAAGATACCAAGCAAAAGACTAAAATTTGATCTCTCACAAGAGAGTGAGTTGTGTTATGTTTAAAATGAGGAGAAACGTCCTCTATTTATACCAATCCATGACCTTTGAATTAAAATTAAGGTCATTAAAACAACCGACAAGGCTGACCATAAAATTTACACTGTTTCTACATTAATTGCCAGAAAAATTTCATAATATGAGCAAAAAGAGGGATGCCAAGCCCTTCTGAGGGAGATGTTAGCCCTTTTTGGGCAAATATAGCATCCAAAAACCAAACGTTGGCCCTTCTAGGGCTCCTCCAAGCTGCCACACGTGCCAAATGACCTCAACACACTGCCACACGCTCCAGACAACGTCCAACTCTCTCAGGTGACATCATGTCCATCAAAGGAAAACGTTCCATCTACAGTGGGTGGTTCCCCCTAGGCCAGGCTTTGCCAAAGTGTGCTGGGTGGAACGTCCTTATTTCTTCTCATGCAATGGATCATCATAACGTTCTCCTGTCTCTTCCATCCCAACAACCATCTGATGGGATCTTTAGCCCCATGGAGGTCCAAGCTAATCATATCCCCATGTGTACTGGTCCACTGGTACCTGTCCGTCAGGTATGGTCCTGCACATCAAAAACTACGCCCTCCATGGGCTCATCAGTCCTCGGGATCATAGCAATGTCAATCATATTTCATCATTAAATTTATCAAATACATGCATAAAACCCCTAGCATATCCTCTAAGAGCTCAAAGACATTACACATATCTACTATACAAAGTTGAAGAAACAAATAGAATAACCTATTGGTCCAGTATCCATAAGAAAAGGAAAGTTTCCACAGAAGATCATTCAAGCCATGTACATGAAGTGGTATGGTCTAAGGATGTACAGTCATAGTAAGACCAGGGGTAGGTGTTGTCCGTGGGTGCCTTTGTAGGAGGTGAGATGTACCCGTCATGGATGCACTTTTTCCAAGCCCCTTTATTGCCTTTATTCTTTATTTATTTCTTTTCTTTATTTTTACTTCAAGGTCTGACCAGAGGACACTCCCTTGGCGCGGTGACCAGAGCTGATAGTGTTACCCACTAGTATTTTTGCAGAAATGATAAGGCTGGCTTGTGATGAGACCCTCTTTCCCTTGGCCATGAAACCAAAGGTAATTGACCTAGCGTGGTGACTAGATAATGGCAATGTCATACTGCTAGATACCTATGAACATAAGGGGCTGAGTCATGATGAGACCTCCCATCCTTTTGGTTAGGTCTTGTTTTATTATTTTTCTTAGGGTCCCTTTTGTTTCTTATCTAGAGGCCTTTTATTTCCTTCTCGGGGATCCCTAGGCGAAGCATCTCTAGGTTTTATTTCCTATGGATTTTATCTTTTACTAGCTGCTTTTACCCCCTGGGCCTTTAGCCCCTTCTTCCCACAGGACAAAGTGTAACCCTCAAAGGTCATCTTAATGGTCAGACTAGGGGAATGGGATGGATGTATGGGAGATAAGATGTAAAATGATAAAATGGTGGGAGCGGACGATGGCTCTGCAAATCCCCCCTTGTGGCTAACCAAAACCCATGAATACAAGCTTGCTAGGTCACCCCGTTAATCCGCCCAACAATGGTCAAGTGGATTAGTGTAAGATCCAAGAAGTTATTAGAAATGTAAGGCACCTGATGCATATATAAGAAGGTTATAACGATCAAACATGACACATACCATGATACCTTGGACCAATTACCTCATGGAGCAAGAGTCTTCTCTGATGCAAGTCCAAGCTGATGGTGATGGAAGCTGCTACTTCTTACCGGACAAGTCTGGCGAAGAAGAAGAAGGATGGGCCCTCTAGGGCCATGCTCAGGTCAATCCTGCTCTTGGTACTCCATGTCTAGGACCTGTGGGCCTCGAGACATGATCTCCTAGTTATCCCTAGAGATCGGGGATAACATCTGGCTCCAACTCAGGGACATGTGCTCACCGTAGAGCGCATGAGAACCTCAACATCGTTGGCATAAACCTGCAGACCTGCTCACACTTGAAAATAAAGCATTAGCAACAAAAGGTGGGGTGGTATTTCCACCCCGCAAAATAATACATGTATACATATGAGATAAAACAATCAAGATGCATATACAGAAACAAACAATAAATGCAGATGGTATAATACATGGAAATGCCTACTTACTCATACTTACCTGTATTTTCATGTGTCTGGAGGGTAGTAACGCTTGATATGTAAAGCGTTTACTGGCAGTTTCAGAATCTCTCCTTCCATTGTCTCCAGGTTGAAGGAATTTGTACCTGCACAACTATTCATCTTATAAGGGCCTCCCCATAGGCTGTCAATTTTTTTGTGCATGCCAGGATTCTCTTTTCTTTTATCCCATAGCAGGACAAGATCTCCTTCGGCGAAACTTCTTTCCTCGGCTTTGTGATCAAAGGTATTCTTTATCTTCTCTTGGCTTCATGTCATTTGGCCCAAGGAATTTCTTCGTGTTTCGTCTAATTCTATTAACTGATTTATTCTCCCTTGGATTGCTTCTGCATCTGTGTCGTATTGTTGCGCGAATCAGAGGATAGGAATTTGGAGGTTCACAGGGAGTTTTGCTTCAAGTCCATATACCATCTCAAAAGGGGTTTTCCCTGTGGACGTCTTTGTTGTTATTCGATCTTCCCATACTGCATACTTTATTTTACTGTCCCATGATTTCTTATTTTCTCCGACGACCTTTTTTAGTATATTCATGAGATTCTTGTTGGTTGATTATGCTAATCCATTCCCTTGTGGATAATAGTTCGAGGAATGGGATAGGGTAATGCCATATTTGAAACAAAATTCTACCAGAGCATAGGAACTGAAAGCTTTGGCATTATTCGTAGTGATCTTGGAAGGGACCCCAAACCTGGTTATGATCCGATCTTCTAAGAAGTTCATGACAACTTCTTCGGTGGCCTTCTTTGTAGGAATTGATTCAACCCATTTAGTGAAATAATACGTAGCTGTTGGGATCCATCAATAGCCATTACTCGAATTGTCTTTGAATTCCCCGATAAATTCCAAACCCCACTGTTGAAATGATGCTTCCACTACTACTGGTTTCAAAGGCTGGGCCAGAAGATTTGGTTTTCCGGTGAAGTACTGGCAAGGTTGGAAAGATCGAACATGTTGATAAGCATCTGAGAAAAGTGTTGGCCAATAATAACCAGCCCTCAAAATCTTATGGGTAGTGGTACGTGCAGCAAAATGTCCACCGCAATGCCCAGAGTGCAATTCCTCCAAGATTTTCTTTGCCTCGTCCTTGTTTATGCATCAAGGTATAACGCCATCAAGATTCTTCCACCCAAGTCCATCTTCGGTCGGGAAATACTTCATAGCCTTCAACCTCAAATCTCTCCTCTTGTAATCTACCAGGTGATCAGGGCAAGACAAGTTCTTTAGATAATAAACTATGTCGGAATACCACTCATCATGTTCTAGTTCACTGACTATTACATTCACCTGCCCATTTTCACCCATCTGTATGGCTTCCTGGTTGCTTTTAGTCAACATTTGGGCCAAACCTTGTCCCTTTATTATCTTGGTGGGTTTTATCTCTAAGTCATACTCATGGATTTTTGAAACCCACTTTCCTCGGGTGCCCATACAGTCTTGTTGTGACAAAACATCCTTCACGGCTGGGTATGGCACATAAGCCTTGATTTTATTATAACTGATGTAATTTCTGAAGTGTTTGAGGGATTTAACCAAGGCATAAGCCTGCTTCTCTGTGATGGAGTAGTTCAATTCTGAATTTCTCAGGACTTTTCTCATAAAGGCTACAGGATGTTCAAAGTTGTCAGCATCCTTTTGCATCAATACACCTGCAATAGTATCCTGAGATGCAAATGAGAAAATTATGAAATCTCGCGAAAAATCAGGACTGATCAGGACGGGGGCTTGGGAGATGGTGTTATTGATATCTTCAAAAGATCTGTTAGTCTCATTTCCCCATCTGAAAGCAACATCCTTCTTCAGCAGAGCGCTTAATGGTTTTATCCTTTCAGCAAAGTTAGGCACAACTCTGCGGATGAAGTTGATTTTTCCAAGAAAAGATTGTAGGGGTTTCTTGTTGACTGGAGGATGGACATCTTTTATGGATTGGACTCTTTCAGGATCAATGGAGACTCCTCCTGGTGAGGCCACGTGTCCTAACAATTTTCCTTTGTCAATCCCAAAAACAGACTTCTTAGGATTTAGTGAGATGCCATACTTCCTACACCGTTCAAAAACAATCCTGAGGTGGGAGAGATGGTCTTTCCTATCTTTGGACACAACTGTTAGGTCATCTTGGTAAATTTCTATGATCTTTTGTATAAGGTCTCTGAAGGAAAAATCCATTGCTCTCTAAAAGGTAGCACCTGCATTCATGAGGCCAAATGGCATTCTCAAGTACATAAAAGTTCCCCAGGGTGTAGTAAACGCAGTCTTGAGTTGATCCTCCCTTTTGAGTAAAACTTGGTTGTATCCCGAGAATCCATCCAGCATAGACATCATCCCTACCCCTGTGACTCGTTGAAGCAGATGTTCCATGTTTGGGAGAGGATAATTGTCCTTTAACGACAACTGGTTGAGGTTGCGGAAATCAACACATAGATGGATATCACCATTTTTCTTCCGAACAACTACCAGGTTTGACATCCAAGAAGAATACCTGATTGGGGCTATGATGCCAGCATCAACCATCTTTTGAAATTCCTTTTGTATCTGTCCAACTAACTTCGGGTTGATGTGCCTTAACTTCTGTCGGAATGGCTTGGCTCCTTCCACCAAGGGTATAGCATGTTGGATAACGTCTCCTCTATAGGCCTTTAATTCATCATAGTTCCAAGAAAAGGTATCTCTGAATTCCCTAATGAGCTTTAGTATTTCCTTCCTCTCTTTCTCGGTAGTCCCCTTTCCTATCTTGACCATTCTGGGGTCCATCTCAGTACCAATGTTGAAATCCAAGGCTTCCTCATCTTGCTTATTGGTTCTTTTTTCTTTGAAAACATCATGTCTATCAAATAGATTCTCTAGAGGAATACAACCCTTTGGTAAAGTATTGTTTTGTAGGTTGATGATTTCCAAGTCCATAGAATCAGCTAGGAAAGCAATTTGTGTATCTATGAATTCTTTGTTATTCTCCATGAATATGATAATTTAATCATCGTCTTCGAAGACCTGCCAATGCTCTAGATTGCTGGGGATAGAAGGTCTAAAAAGAACCTCCATTCTGCACAGATCATGAAGAGTCCCTTCGCATGCTTGCAAAGTGGAAGCTGAGATGGCCAAAGCATCAACTACATGGTTTTCTTCTCGAGGAACAACTTCAATTGATATCTTTCTAAAGGATTTTGAAAGAGTCTGAGCTACATCTCGATACTTCTTTAACTTCTCGTTCTTAGTTGCAAATCTCATTAAAACTTGTGACACGATGAGATTCAAGTCACCTTTCAACTCCAGGATTGTGACGCCTTTATCGATTTCTAGATTGAGTCCCAGAATCAAAGCTTCATATTCAGCCACATTGTTGGTGCAACGAAATTCTAGCCTATACGAATGGTAGAAGACCTCACCTGACGGAGTTGTCAAGACTATTCCAGCACCTGATCCAAAACTTGAGTGTGAGCCATCGAATTCTAAGGTCTAGATTCCTTCTATTTCTTCAACTGTGTCCATATCCAACTTTCCTTCCTGAATGAACCAATCATTCAGACCACTATTGATGCATAAAAGTTGATCATCTATCTCATTGGGGTTTTTCAACTGGTGATCCAACAAAGGGTTCATTGTAGATGGTATAAAATCCTCCTTTAGGATGAGGGATGATGGCTCTAGACTGCTCTTTGTGAATGCTTCCATTCAAGTGTTCAATAGGGTCATTGTAGAGGATAATCCCGAAGTTATTAATATCGTTCACGACAACCACATTCATCAAGAAAGGAGCGTTGGGACATGAGTCAAAGGCTACCTCGAGATTGTTAATGATTCCTTTTGCGAAATTGTCTCTAGTATTTGCTCGTGAGATTTTTAGGCCCAATCGTTGCATAACTTCTTCTGTCATTATATTGGTTTTGGATTTTGGGTGCAGTAGACAATTGTGGAGGAGAAAATCTTTGACTCGGAGGGAGACATAAAAGGGTTTCAACTCACAATTTTTAGAAATTGGTTCTCCCACTTGATGAATAAAAAGAGAGAAGTCTTGAAGGAGACTTGGCTCAATGCTTTTGTGTGATGCATTCCTATCTTCGTCCTCTGGATGGGCCTTCTTCAATGGAGGTTCTTGGGAAGAGATATCACTCTTATGAGAAAGACTCCATTTCCTTTTGGTGGGAGCTAATTCAATATGGAGGATGCTTTGAGGTTCAGGTTCTGCCATAGATTCATTGCCTGGATCCCATAGTTCACAATTTAGGTTTATTTGTTCAATGTAGTCATCAAAATCAAGATTTCTTTCAATCTGAAAGGCCATGTCTTGTGCTTCTTCTAAGGTTGTTGGTGACCGGTCCTTAACGTTAAATTGCAAGGTTCCTTCTAAGGAGGACATGTAGTTATCGATGATGGCTTGTTCTAAACCAACCTTTGACCAGATCTTCTTTAGGACAAGATTGAACCTATCACTGAAATATATTGTACTTTCACAAGGTCCTTTGCAGATGTTGAGGTACTGAGAAAAGGAGTCTTGTGAATGCTCATCATCACACCACCTTATTTTAAATGCCTTTTGCAGCTCTTCAATGTTTTTTATGCTCCCCTTGGGATATCCATCAATCCAGACTTTAGCATCTCCTGTAAGAGAACTCGCAAAGATCCTCATAAAGACATCAGGGTGGTCTTGACCGGCCAAATGAAAGTCAACACTGTCACAAAAATGGGTCCAATGTGTGTTTCCAGGGGTACCCTTTCCTGAAAAGAAGGGTAGCCAAGAGTTTGCATTTGTGGGTAAATCATGTACTCCACCTTGGAAGTTGCTAAAGTCAAAGCAGTTGAAACTCTCTGAGTGAGACCATTTGTGAGGATTTGGATTGATTGGAGGTATAGGGTTTGTTAGAGTGGTGGTTTTCACAGTAGTGGGATTTGAATACATTTTTCCACTACGGGTCGTCATGGAGTCGCCAGATAGTTTTCCTGAAACTATCAAAGAATAGGGGAATGAATTCTTAGTGGAGTCGCCAGGTAATCTTGTTAGAAAAGGTCTTTGAGGCAATGCTCACCAAAGGATTTGTCGTTGAGGAAGATTGACTTAGTGTTCCCCGGCAACGGTGCCAAAATGTTATCGCTCAGTTTGTAGTTTAGGTCATAAGCTAGAGGATAAGGGTCAAATTGGCGCAACAAGGACCTACCCCACCCAATGTCACCACAATGGGGAGGTCATTTCTATTTAGGGTGGCTAAGCCCAAGGGAGACGTCCCTGGCAATCTGGGGTTTGAAAGGAAAAGGCTCAAAGGATTAAGGCTAGTTACCCCTTCACAAATTACCGCCCAGAAGATAATTAGATAAAGAGTAACCACATAAAAGGCACCTGCTTGTGAGACAAGACAACAATGAAACTAGTACATGCAATAATGGTTAATACTTCATAAATCAATGACTATCAAAATTAATGTATGTGAGCATATGCAGTAGTAAATATTGATGAAGTCAATGTTTGCAATAACGACAATGGCAATATAATGTTACTTGTCAATAAACACTAGAATGATATAGCATCTAATGAAAATGATCAATCTTCGAATTAAATCAATGCATTAAATATCATTAATTTCTCATATACAGTAAATTGCTGCATCAATATCCTAGGGATGACGTCAGCTTCCTTTAGTGTTAATACGATTAAGTAGTATAATAGACAAAGAAGGTCAACGTTTTGCTAATTAGCCAATGAAAATTACCAATTCATCAATGTCTATCACAAGATGACCAAGCCAACAATATTTTCTATCAACAATAGCTCAAATAAGGCATGATGTCATCATTAATTGCTAGGTTAGTAGGGTTGTTGCGTCAAGCATGACGTCAGCACTAGTTAGAGACGTTAGGGTTAGTTAGGGTTTCAAAATTTGAGAGTTTGAAAGATGATTTTGCACAACAAGCTCAACGTTGGAAAGAAAACCAGTGCCTTAGGGTAATATAGAGTCAAAAGTAAGGGCAAAATCTCAGGAGGATTAAAATTTAAAGACTAGAAGGTTAGGTTCTATGGTGCTGCAATGGCAGGGCCCTAGAATCAAAACCCTAAGGGAAGGAGGCTCAATCCAGTGTTGCTTAAGCAAGGCCTCATGCTCCTTCCTCTTTCTCTAAATACTCTTGGCAAAACGACTAGCTTCAAAGCACAGATCTAAGGGAGAAAAGTGTTGCAAGGGAAAGGATTTTCAAACCCTAGAAGGTTAAAACCCTAGGTGTAGAATTAACTAGGCCTAGGAAGTCTCCTCTATTCAATCTATACTTTAATGCTAACTCAGAAAAGGAGAGATAAGTGTAGCAACGACTAGGATATATCTTCCTTAATCAATGGATAAACAAGTTTCTCAAGCATGGGGACATATAGCAATGACCTACTAGTGTGCTTGCTACCTAGGGTTTCAAGATTTAGCAATATAATAGCAATGTAATAGCAAATGTAAGAGATTAAGCCTACAACCATTCATTTAAGAAGTTTTTCATGAAAAATTCACTTACAAATCATGAAGAATGCTTAATCAAACCCTAGTTGTAAACCTTCCATGAGAGAAACACCATAAATGCCAAGAAGAATCCTCCAATAAGAGTTGCACCTCACTTCCCAGACCAAAGATACCAAGCAAAAGACTAAAAGTTGATCTCTCACAAGAGAGTGAGTTGTGTTATGTTTAAAATGAGGAGAAACGTCCTCTATTTATACCAATCCATGACCTTTGAATTAAAATTAAGGTCATTAAAAAAGCCGACAAGGCTGACCATAAAATTTACACTGTTTCTACATTAATTGCCAGAAAAATGTCATAATATGAGCAAAAAGAGGGATACCAAGCCCTTCTGAGGGAGACGTTAGCCCTTTTTGGGCAAATACAACATCCAGAAACCAAACGTTGGCCCTTCTAGGGATCCTCCAAGCTGCCACACGTGCCAAATGACCTCAACACACTTCCACATGCTCCAGACAACGTCCATCTCTCTCAGGTGACGTCCTGCCCATCAAAGGAAAATGTTCCATCTGCAGTGGGTGATTCCCCTTAGGCCAGGCTTTGCCAAAGTGTCCTGGGTGGAATGTCCTTCTTTCTTCTCGTGCAATGGCTCATCATAACATTGTCCTGTCTCTGCCATCCCAACAACCATCTGATGGGCTCTTCAACCCCATGGAGGTATGAGCTAATCATATCCCCATGTGTACCGGTCCACTGGTACCTGTCCGTCGGGTATGGTCCTGCACATCAAAAACTACGCGCTCCATGGGCTCATCATTCCTCAGGATCATAGCAATGTCAATCATATTTCATCATTAAATTTATCAAATACATGGATAAAACCCCTAGCATATCCTCTAAGAGCTCAAAGACATTACACATATCTACTATACAAAGTTGAAGAAACAAACAAAATAACCTATTGGGCCAGTATCCATAAGAAAAGGAAAGTTTCCATAGAATATCATTCAAGCCATGTACATGAAGTGGTATGGTCTAAGGATGTTCAGTCATAGTGAGACCAGGGGTAGGTGTTGTCCGTGGGTGCCTTTGTAGGAGCTGAGATGTACCTGTCATGGATGCACTTTTTCCAAGCCCCTTTATTGCCTTTATTCTTTATTTATTGCTTTTCTTTCTTTTTACTTCAAGGTCTAACCAGAGGAAACTGCCTTCGCGTGGTGACTAGAGCTGACAGTGTTACCCGCTGGTATTTTCACAGAAATGGTAAGGTTGGCTCGTGATGAGACCCCCCTTCCCTTGGCCATGCAACCAAAGGTCATTGCCCTAGCGTGGTGACCATATAATGGCAATGCCATATTGTTAGATACCTATGAACATAATGGGCCGACTCATGATGAGACCTCCCATCCTCTTGGTTAGGTCTTGTTTTATTATTTTTCTTAGGGTCCCTTTTTTTTCTTATCGAGAGGCCTTTTATTGCCTTCTCGGGGATCCCTGGGCGAAGCATCTCTAGGTTTTATTTCCTATGGATTTTATCTTTTACCAGCTACTTTTACCCCCTGGGTCTTTAGCCCCTTCTTCCCACAGGACAAAGTGTAACCCTCAAAGGTCATATTAATGGCCGTACTAGGGGAATGGGATGGATGTATGGGAGATAAGATGTAAAATGATAAAATGGTGGGAGGGGACGATGGCTCTGCAAATCCCCCCTGGTGGCTAACTAAAACCCATGAATACAAGCTTGCTAGGTCACCCCGTTAATCCCCCCAACAATGGTCAAGTGGATTAGTGTAAGATCCAATCAGTTATCAGAAATGTAAGGCACGTGATGCATATATAAGAAGGTTATAACGATCAAATATGACACATACCATGATAGCTTGGACCAATTACCTCATGGAGCAAGAGTCTTCTCTGATGCAAGTCCAAGCCGATGGTGATGGAAGCTGGTGCTGCTGACAGGACAAGTCTGGTGAAGAAGAAGAAGGATGGGCCCTCCAGGGCCATGCTCAGGTCAATCCTGCTCTCTGTACTCCATGTCTAGGACCTGTGGGCCTCGAGACATGATCTCCTAGTTATCCCTAGAGATCGAGGATAACAAGGTGTAATGCCCAGGGAACCAAGGGATCCATTCCCACTAAGTATTTTGGGCTGAGCAGTTGCTACTGTGATTGGTAGTTAATAACACTCTCCTTTCAAAAACCTACGTAAGAGGGGGGGGATCTGCGAAATGGTTTTCACGAGGTACTTGCATCCTCATTCTTCTCTTACATGCGTGGGGATTGGGGAATCATTTCTTCAAAAAATAAATGATCCCCAAAGGTTAACTCGATTGGTCTATGTTCTTGTGCCAAGTCCACAGAGGTATTGGATTCAATTCTCATTGCATCATTTGGGGTTTCCAATCACTTCCATGGATGATGATTGATATGCCTTCCATTCAAAATTTATGGGAAATATGGGGGAGTACACGAGATGGATACTCTACTACCAGTGTCCCCAGTCAAAGTCATCTTAGTGAAATTTAATGAAACAACGATACACTTTTAGCCGTTATCTTAACAATTTAGTAAAATCCACTGGATTAAGTTTTATAGTCCAATCTTGACAATGTGTCCATGTTACCTCCATAATACATGAATTCAAACACAAGGATACATAGGAAAATTTTGATAGCCTACTTATGAATATTAATTTTCATTTTGATGTAAATTATTTAATAGAGTATGGTGTCCATAGTTGTCATTAATAAAGAAAGAGATTATCATCCATCCATGCACTGTATATTTAATATAAACGTAGAAATATGTACACCTTGAAGAAATTTCCCAAAGGAGTAATGTTTCCAAATTATGCACGTGGAAGACTGTCGAATAGAATTACATTCAATGGAACTAGCTTGGAGAAAAAACTTGTACACTACTATCAAAATTTTATTCAAAGAAATAATAATTTTGACACAGGCACGAGATACCCCATCAAAATTAAACAACATAATTCTCAAACACTCACAGAGTGCAAAGAGGATACAACAATTGAACTTAATCAAAAGAAACATAGTTAATTTTATTCCTTCAGTGGTCAAGTTAGTGGGATTGAATACAAATATGGAAATTCAATTTCTCAAACTTGTGCCAAGCCCGATAGCTTTTCCATTGAGGGAGTGAAATTATGTTTATTTGTTTTAATTAAGTTCATTTGATGGATTCTCTCTTTGTTGTGCGAGTGTTTGTGAATTATTCTCTATGATTTTGATAGTAGAGCCCGTGCTTGCATCGGTTGGTATCTGAGCAAGTTGTTCTATTAAGTATAGATTTCCTTTAACATGGATGGATAATTTGATGGATTGTGTGAGTTCATCAAAATACATTTTGAAGATTTATTTGAAGAGTGTTTGTTGTCAAATCATGATTAGAGATGGAGAGGAATGGGAGACAATATTCACGACGAAAGAGGGTTTGTATAAATGGTTATTTAGTCGATTTGGCCTGACAAATTGATCTAGGAGGATCCATGAATGTTCACAGAGGTCTAGGAGGATCCAAAATACTCATAGAGGTCCTGGAGGATCCATTGAAGCTCAAACTTAGACCATCCCAAATTCTCTTCAAAATTCCATCAATGCATAGAACTTGGTGATAGCTTTCCAACGACACAAAAGTTGCCTCAAATGGAGTTCGTATGCAAAAGATATGGTTAGTCAAAGTTCAAGTCACAAAGGTGACAAGGTGACATGTGTCACCACTGTAAGGGTGACATGTGGCACGACCATACAACTATATGATAATGACATGGACACACCCCAAGGTGCCATGTGGCATGATTGTACATTGACTAGCCAGGTGTGCTGAAAATCCAGGTGGACCATTTGTTTGTCAACACTGGCAGAGATAAGAAAATGAGAGGTTTCCATGTGGAAGCCTCCCATTTCCGACTAATGGTTAAGGTTATGTAAAATTATATGGGAGTCCAAAGGATCTAATTTGTGACCTCCCAAGACCTTACCCAAGGCCTTTACCATCGTGCCATCACATGAGTCTTAACATATATGTGGTGTAGTTTTTATTTAACCTTTGTTAAAGGTTCAAGTGGTGGAAAAAAGGGTCGAGGGCCTAAGCCATCGACCCCTGGTCTTGTTAGAATCCAATGTTACCATGTCCAATATTTGCGTGGGGATGACGCCTATATATATATCCACATATACCAAAGTTGTTAGGCATTAAAACTACATGCCATATATTACACCAACCACCGAATATACAACGTGAAAACCGACTGTCAGTGTAGCCCAAACCCCCGACTTGCTATATATATACCAACATACTTAACCAATGCACCAAATGTGTGGGTTAGTTACAAATCCTGCCTAACTATTAGTTAAACGCTGACCACATAATCCGGATGGGGATTTAATCCCGTGCCCTATTTAATGGGAACAAATTCCCATGTCTACACATAAATCGAGGGCACAAATATCGATATGGAATAGATCCCGAGGATGAGGTGCTATACATATGCATAGTTTTGCATGCTGAGAAAATGCCAAGTATGGTGTGCCTCGATATGCATTCCATGAGGTATAATAATTGCACCTAGGCAACTTTATACTCATTTTTCACTAATTTTTACAAGGAGTATGAATTTGAGGTCTATTTTGTGAATTGAGGCAATTTGTAAAAGTCTTATTCCTTATTACCATTAATGAGTGCCATAGTGCATCGTTTGGCATGTAAATAGGGTGAAAATGAGTCAGTTCAGAATTTGGTCAACTTTATACTCAAATTTCTCAGAATTTCACAAGGATTCTAATGTTGAACTCCTTTTCTGAGTTTGAGCAGCGGAATTAAGGAGAATCCATTAAATTGGATTTTTGTAAGCCCATGTTGTAATGTAATTTGGTATTTTGAGATGAGGAAGAACAATCTTACTATTTAAAAAGGACTTGAAGATGAATTAATGTATGTCATCAATATATGTAATTTGAGTTCTTTTATTTTCTGTTGTGTCATCTCATAAATATGCAAATTAATCATCATTTTATGAGTTTAGGGATAAGAATCACACCATCATTTTTCTACAAATCAGCTCATACTATCAAAAATTTATTTTGAATCAAGTTAGATGATGTATGTAAAAGTTAAATGGATAAGTGGTGTCTAAGGATTTTTAGATAAAAAATGGTCCTCGTCATTTCATGTGTTTGATGAATGAGGAATGGTAAAATTTTCCAGGATAACTTGTTGTTGTTTATCTATATTATATCTTGATTTTTAGCATGACAAAGGAGGAACATATGATGCATTTGTATCAAGTTTTGGAGTTTCTCAAGAAGGAAAGTTGCTAATTAATACGAAGAAATGATTATGTTTGAAAGATGAGTTATTTTACTTCGGGTTTGTAATATCTCAAGGAAAGCTAAATATGGACCCAGAAAATGTTAAAGATATTGTTGATTGGATTACACTAAGAATTAACTTTGAGGTAATAAGTTCTCATGGATTTGTAAGATTTTATAGAAAGTTCGTGAGGAAATTTCAGCAATATTTATGCACCGTCGAATGAGTGCAAGGAGTGTTATTTGAAGCAGACTGAGATACACAAAGAAGTTTTGAAATCAAAAGTTATAGAGAAACCAATGTGGGCATCACGAGACTTGACTATAGTATTTCAGGTTGATTGTGATGGGATTGGAACAACCATTGGAGCAGTTTTGAGCCAGGAAGATAAACCTACTTCTTTCTTTAGTGAAAACTTAAATGATGCTAAGAAAAAGTATTTTGGGTAGTATTAAGAATTCTATGCTATTATTCAATCTTTGAAGAATTGGAGACACTCCTTATTTCTTTCAAAGAATTTTGTCTTATACACTGACCATCAGGCATTTCATTGTATATATAGTTGGGGTAAGTTAAATCAAATACATGTAAATGGTTTTAATTCTACAAAGCTATTATGTTGTGTCGAATAAAAGGTCTATAAAATCAAATAAGATGGCTTATGCATTGAGTGGGATAGTTTGTTTATTGAGCACCATGCTAGTACAAGTTCTTGGCCTTGATTTCCCTAAATCATTGTATGAGGAAGATGAAGACTTTGCAACTGTATGGAGAGATTGTGAAGAAAATTTGATAGACGGATATGATACCATACATGTGGTTTCTTGTATAGAAGGCACTTTTTTTCCAAGAATCAGAAGTTGTGTATTCCGAAATGATCAATGTGAGAGAATCTCTTTAGAGAGTTGCATAGAGGTGTCTTACATGGACACTTTTTTATGGATAAGACCAAATAAATGACAATGGAGATATACTATTGGCCGAGTGTATCTAGAGATGTGAAGAGTTGGGTACGGAGTTGCAAAGTCTTTTAGCTTGCAAAGAACCAAATTTAGGACACACATTTGTATACATCATTTCCAATACCTAATAGAACGTGGGAAGATATTCATAGGATATTTTTCTTGTATTTCCTAGAGAATAGATAGGTAATGATTCCATTTTAGTGGTAGCATACATGGATTTAAAATATGATGCATTTAATTCCATGTAAGAAGGCTAGTGATGAAATGAGCAACATTGTATTATTCCTTGAGGATATTGTTACACTGCATCAACAACCTAGGACCATTACATTTGATAGAGATAGATGAATTTTGGGTCATTTTTGAAATGAATTGTGGAGGAAATTGGGGACAAGATTGCACTTCAGTGATGCGTATCATCCCAAGAGAAAAGGACTGAATGAGGTAGTGAACGTACACCTTGTTAATATGTTAATATTTTTGGTTGGATAAAATCATGGACACTTTCCTAGCAGAGGTTGAGTTTGCATATAATATGTTAGCAAATAGGTATATAGGGAACAAACCATTCCAATTTGTGTATCACAGTTTGGGTAAGCGGGTAACAAAATTGCTACAAGTACTAGTGGAGTGTATGAGAAGTGTGGATCCATAAGCTTTGGAATATTTTATGGAAGATGTATATATGTAGGTCACATGACAGTTGGAGAAGAGAAATCAAAAATATAAATAGATGACATATGAGAAGCATGTATATAAGGTGTTTTGGAAAGGGGGTTTAGTGATGGCACACTTGAAGAGGGATGGATTCCAAAGGGGCATCTATAACAATTTAAAGTATGCGGAAATTGGAACGTGCAAAATTCTGAGAAAGATTTAGGATAACGCATAAAAGCTAGAGTTGTGAGATGGATTAGATATTTCTCCTTGTTTTTGTGTGGCATGAACCCCAATACACATAGAGCCCTGAATTATAGGTTGGAAATGTTTTAGAGGGTTTTATATGTGTCAATAATTACTTCAATTAATTATCACTACATTTTTCTAATCATATAATTTATATTATTTTTAATTAATTTTAACTTCTCATTCAATTTATTTTTCTATGGTCCTATATT
Source organism: Picea engelmannii (assembly GCA_009831015.1). Classification (NCBI taxonomy): domain Eukaryota; kingdom Viridiplantae; phylum Streptophyta; class Pinopsida; order Pinales; family Pinaceae; genus Picea; species Picea engelmannii. The sequence goes on along the minus strand of ML784710.1, from coordinate 134,868 downwards.
ATAAAAACTATATTACAAGTTATCCACACTATGTTATAAGTTGGTCAAGTTTGGCATGATTCTATATGCATCATTAATTAATTCAAATAATTATCACTACAACATTTTAATTGCATAAGTCATTTGGAATGGTGTGTTTTAACCCTACGAGCCCACATTTATAAGTTGGATAAGTTTGATGAGATTGTATATGAAATGATAATTAATTCAAATAATTATCACTACAATTCCAATCACGTAATTCATATTATTTTTTATTTTTGTTTATGTTAGTCTCTCATTCAATTCATTTTTCTAGGGTCCTCATCTTGGCATGCGAGTTTTGAACCCTCATTGATATAAAGTGACCCAAAAGAGATCCACAATAAACATCGAATGGTCAACGACCTAGATCAATGCAAGGCACATGACATAACCAAAATTTTTGGCTATGGAAAGGAATTTTGTGGTTGCAAAAGTTGATGACGAGGTAGGGGGATGAGGTTGAATGTTTTAAGGGCCACACTCTAGATCAACCGGCTACCACTCGCCTCCAAAGTGTCGGGCTTCCAATGTAAGGATAGAGAAATTTAGAAAGAAAAGAAAAATATAAGGGACTATGATTGTACCACTTCCACAAAAAGAGAAAAGGAATGGGAAGATTGATGTCGATGTGGATTTGAAGAGATGGGGATGCTTGGCCTTCCAACTACTCTAAGCAAAGTAGATGTTACCCATGAACCCAATGACAATGATCACGAAGAGGTTCTTTGGTAGACAAGAGAGGGAATGCAGTGTAAATTATTGTGAATATAACCTGTTATGTTTTAGAGAGCCCAACACCATTCTAAACTCTCCAGTTATCGAGAGATAAAGATCGAGCATAGCTATTCGATGTTGTAGTTTTTCCTTTAGGTTTTCTCCAGGTTAAGCTTTCTTTTCTATGTTGTTTAATTGATTGAGTGATTGAGTTTACTGGTTAACTACTTCGGTTTGGGACATTCCTGGGTGTATTCCATTTAATATAAATGCAAAGTAGCATTTGGTTTGGACATTAACCATTGGTTGGGTCACTAGGATACCATACACATTTCCCAACACATGTAGTTCACTTGATTGTTGTTTCATAGCAATAACCTTGCATTGCTTTACCCAATTGATCTGTTACATCACTATAATGAACTTGATTGGATCATCGGTTGATATTGATAGTGCCTTTTTCCTTTATTTGAATCACATATGTATTGTTGGCCATTCATTCTCTTTAAAAAATTGTATTTTTAGAGACCACATTTATGTTTAGTTTTGGCTCCGTTGAGGAAAAAAACAACGAAGAAAGAAGTGTCATTAATTATGTCTTGGGGGTTGGTCAAGATATTGTGCATGGAGATGGTGGTTTATTTTATTTTGGCATATGTTGAGTGGAGTGGATTTGTTTCATAGTTTGGCATTGAGCTTGGAATTCAAAAGAAAGCAAGTAAACCATTTCTAGAAATAAAATCTAAAGAGATCCATTCATTTATGTTAATGAATTCCTCTTGAGAAGCTTGATCTCAACTTGATAGTGAATGGCCCAGACATTGTACTTTGATTCCACATAGAAAGACCTGTGTTGGAAAGATGGGTGAGCCATAGGCATGTTGTTTACGGATCATAAATTGATGGTTATGAGTTGACCAAGTTTGACATGATTCTAGATATGCACCATTACTTAATTCAAATTCCCAGAATGCATGTTATTTATAATTTATGCTAATTTTCTATTGTGTTTGTTTTTTCAGGGTCCTTATTTTGACATGGCGTGCACCCCCAACACACATATAGCCATAGATTATAAGCTGGGAAAGTTCGACCCTAGTTTATATGCAACATAAATTAATTAAAGTAATTATCAATTCAATTTTCTAGTCACACGATTCATGTAATTTTTTATGTATGTTAACATCTCGTTCCATTCATTTTTATGGGGTCCTCATCTTGACGTGACATGTTTGAATATCAACCAACTTAGAGCCCTAGATTTTTCTATGGATTATAAGTTGATAAAGTTTGACAAAATTATTTATGCAACCTTATTAATTCAACTAGTTCAACAATTAAGGGTACAATTCTCTAATGAAGTAATTGAGACATGCATATAGACATACCATTTTAGAATGGGATGTTGGAGTTCATACATGCATAGAACTCTCCCTTATAAATCAATAAAGATTTATTAAATTGTATAGAGACAATATTAATTTGTTGACACAAAATAATGGAAATAATTAAGAGTACAATACTCATCAATAGTAATTAGTGCCAGTTCTATTAATTTTCCCATAAAACCTTGCCAATATTTTATAATGTAAATGACATTTTCAATAAAATTTAAATATTGACCACCCCCTTTCTCTTTTTCTCTACCATGACACTTGTTTAAAATAAAAATAACTCCACTCAAACTATAAATTTACATGAACCCCACCCTTAACATTATTATTTACATGCATCTCTCCTCTATTTTTGGGTGAGTATTGTGTGGCGTGTTAGAACCCCAACGAAGACAGAGCCTATTTTAGGTGGCATGTTAGAACTTCAACGAACAAAGAGCCTTCATTTATAAGTTGGCCAAATTTTGGGGGACTCCAGATGTAATATTAATTAATTCAAGAAATAAAATGTGCAAATTTGAAATTAAATAATTTATGTTATTGTTTACTATTTTTAGGGAACTCATTATGTCATGGAGTGTTGAAACCCCAATATAAGTAGAGCCTTGGATTACAAGTTACCCAAGTTTTACGAAAGCTTTATTAAAATAGTAAGAGGAAATTAAAAAAATTCGGATTATAAATGTGTCACGGTTATGTACTATTGTAGAAATTGAATAAACACGAAAATTTGAATGTTAGATTATAAATATCTTCACCCCTAATGTACTATATTGGAAATTGAATAAACATAAAAATTTGAATTATAAATTAATGAAATTTAACTAAAATTTAGATGTAACACTAATTAATTAATTCAAATAATTTATTAGGTCATTTTATTTTCATTAATAACTCATGTTGTTTTTTCCATTCTAATATTTTGGACTGCATGGTCCATAAAACCTAAACTTATTAATAAACTAGCACAGCCACATAATTGTGGCTGATCAACGCCGAAAGGTTGATAAGATGAAAAGAATCTCTAAAAAAAAATATTAAATTCTATTATTGATTAACAAATAAACTGTTGAGCTTCATTTATCTGGTGTTAATATTTTAATTTCTGTTAATCACTTATGTGGCAATCAGTTAGCTATCAAAGTAATTTTTAAATATGATTAGGTAAATGTAAAAAAATAAACACATAAACGAATGTCTTTATAATAGCTAGGAAGTTAATGATTGAAATCACAGCCATTTATTTTGTGTGACTACTAAGAATATTCCAGCCATATTTAATCCTGTCCATAGAAAACTTATTAAGCACTAAATCCCTATTAAATCTGCCCATTGTCAATAGGTATACACCTTTCAACGTAATGAGAATATAAACGTAAAATTCGCATCTAACACTCTCATCCCTGTGGGCTTGAGATAAAATTTAAGGCCGGAAAACTATAAATTCGCATCTAACACTCTCATCCCTGCACAACTCTGCCCTTTTCTTTCTTTCCGTGGAGTTGCACATCTCCGCCTCTTTTCTTTTGGGTGGAGTTGTATTGAAGTCGTTGTTGGCGAGCCATTTCTGAAATGGAGAGTCGCGGTAGCTCTGGAGGAGGCGGGTGGTGGGTCTACGCAGTTCCTCTCTTCACAAAAGATGGCCGTGGCTACTTCCTGCAGTCCTCTAAGGATGTTTCTGCTTGGCGTCAGTGGCTCGTGTATATTGCACTACTTATTGTTGCTGTTTGTGCTGTTGTGGTCTCTTGGTTGAGCCCCGGAGGCTGTGCATGGGCCCACCGACAGAAGAGACGCGAGAAAGGCGTAGTCATTCCTGGGCCCAAAGGATGGCCGATAATCGGAAGTCTGATGGACATGAGCGTTGGTCTTTCCCACCGCAAGCTCGAATCTCTGAGTCGCGTTCATGGTGCCAAGAAACTTATGGCGTTTAGCTTGGGTTCCACGCCCGTTGTTATTACGTCCAATCCGGAGGTCGCCAGAGATATGCTTAGCTCCCCTCACTTCGCGACCAGACCCTTCCAGCAATCGGCACAACAGTTGTTGTTTGGGAGGGCCATTGGATTCGCACCCAATGGGGACTACTGGAGGCTACTGCGGAGAATTTCTTTTGCTCATCTCTTTGCCCCGCGCAGAATCGCTGCCCACGAAGCTGGCCGCCAGGCCGACGCTGCCTGAATATGCTCAAGTTAGAATATGGGTGAGATCACAATTAATAATCAGTTTCTAATATATTGCTATAAATTTGTGTGCCTGTAGAGGCTGTGAGTGTTAGAGTGAGGAGTGAGACCTGACTGTAATCTCCATTAGCTGAATAATAAGATGACCGATACCTATGCTTGGTGGATGTAGCCCAACATTTGGGTGAACCACGTAAATTGCTGTGTTCTTCTTTGTTTGCATTTGTATTGATTGTCTTATGGTAATTTGTGTTTCTGCACTTGCATATTACAACAAGTGGTATCAGAGCGAGGAGCCGAGGAGGACGCAGACTAGAAAAAGTCGAGGCCGCATTAAAATCGCTGTTGAATTTCTCGTTTTTGGCATCAGCGCTTGGCAAAGACCTGCACAAGGGCGTCAGCGCTGGAGACCAAGTATACAGGCACACTGATTATATGAAATTTGCTGATTTTTCAAAAGAAGCGCTGTGAGGGTGCCAACGCTCACCTTACCGGCTGAAGGGAGCGCCATCTCTCTCATACACTTACGCGCGGGTTTTGATTTTGTGGCAGCACACCCTTATCTCCTCCAAAGGAGCGCTGAAGAAGTTAAGGAGCGCTCCCCCTCTTTATAAAAACTATTCGGAGAATATTAAAGGTGCATTCGTATGAAGTTTTTTCAAAACTCAAATCCATACATTTTTTACATTTTTGAAAAGTATTAAAGTGTAAAGTATTGAAGGTTTTTTACTTTTACATTTTTGGAAAGTACTAAAGGTTTTATTATATTTGAGAATTCAAATATAATATGGAATGATGGAGGATGAAGGGTGGAGGAATTAAGGTGGAGGAATAAGGTGAATTTTTTTTTAAGGTGAATGTATGTAATTTTCCTTTTGAAAATTACACAAGATTACTTCACATTTAAA
>ML784710.1:102629-118396 GCA_009831015.1 Picea engelmannii | reverse complement strand
TATATATATATATATATATATATATATACCAAAGTACCTAATCAACGACTTACATGTAAATGTTTAAATTTGAAATACCCTTGTGCCACAACATATTCACACAACAATCTATATACCTATATATAACTTTGGTCAAATACATCGCGCCACCAATTATCTATGTAACCCTTTATATATATGATCATACTTTTATCAATCCTATTGTGCCATAAGGAGTTTAAACAATGATCCTATATCTACATAATTCATTGCCACAAATGTCGTGTCAGCAAGGCCTACCGTGAGAAGAGTACTAAAAATGACCCTTCATAAATTTGGAGTGGGAAAAATGTTTCCTCCGGGTAAGGGTGGCAGTGAACTTAATGCTCTCCCTTCCATCATCATAGACCCAGAACGTGTGAACACCAGGCGAGGAGACAATAGTTACAAATCTAGTTCTTGTCTCACCCCTTTAGGGACAACTGTCATCCTATTCGAATAACAACCCTAACCATACTTAGAACCGGAAGACTGAATTGTCTGCCAATTCCATTTTTCGTGGACTTAGGCAGAACTAACCTTGGGTACGATAGAGAAGGTGTAATGAACCTTCTGCTAGAGAATTTACGACGCACTGGGAACAACCTCTCAGGATTATCACGAGATTAAAGTGTCCCTCCGAAGCCTCACCACCTTGCCCTAGCTATAGTATTGATTTATGGACCGCCATTAACATCCATGTATTAGGAGATGGGCTATGGAATTACCACTTTTTGTTAGCCTTCTTTCGATATCGGCTCTGTGTGCTCCCTGTAATCAAGGTCAAGTTATCAAATCCTCTCTGTAACTACCCAATGCTATAGTTGTGGACTTGTTCCAGAACCAAACGTATAGGACAGACACCTGACATTAGGACTCCACATAATATGGTGAGAGCTTCTGGTTAATGGTTTCACTTTTTCTTTTTTTGAACTCTCTGTAATTACAAAATCCTTCTGGTTACTGAGTCGTTCGAAGCGAAGTTCTCTATAAAATCTATAGCTTGAAGAAAAGGAAAGGTTATGCATGGCTCTGGTTTACTGCTCCATTAATTGTAAACTGTGTTCTTTTTTGTCTTACTGTATATGCCATTCCTCATAGGGTTTTAGTAAAATATCTCATTTATCCGAGGGAGGGTGGAGTCTCGTGAAATAACCCCTTCACGAAATGTACAAGGCATCATAAAATCCCCCTCGTCTCTGTCCTAGTCTCAACCGGTTGTTCTATGTTTAACTAACGACTTCTATGAATTCTGGCATGCTAATGTAACTCTTCGATACCGATAAAGCCCTTGACATTTCTCAAATGCTATTTTTCCTCTTCGCTGTTCCTACGACTTGAAATCAGTAGTCAGGGTTTTTGTATCAACCATTGAATTAATAATATAATCCTTGTAAAATGTCACTGGTGAGTCTATAACTCAACTATCAGGTAGCTCTTGTACAGTGTAGAAAGAAATAGGTTTAAGATGTCAAGGTACAATACATTTGTCCGCTTCTTTAAAAAAAAAGGTAGTCTAAGCTCGACAGTTGGATATGCTCCTGGTATGAAAGGAATTCTTAAAGTTTAAGACACACCATTCATATATCTATATACTGTCTTTGTAAGAATGAACTTAGCACAATTGCTTTCGTTATTCATTGGTTATGACTACTATGTAAATCTTTCTTATTTACTTAATTCATTTTTCTCTTGAATTATTACGCAACACTAATGATGGGACCTGTTTGATGTGAGGGCACCCATCAATGAGCTAATGCCTCATCCCTCCTCGGCCCGGAGCGACTATCCAGCCGAAGACAACAAGAAAAGGTCATGCGAGCCGGGGTTGAAAGTTAAGTACCGTCTTTACATGATGTACTAAAAGAAAATAATTATCATTATGTTTTATGCTTCTTCAAGTTTTCCCTTAAGTAAGATTCTCTAATCCCTGTAAGGTGAATTTTCCAGGCTTTTTCATATACACAATGCTCTCAGATGTTCGTCCCATACTCGACGCAAAAGGTATTCAAGTTATCTTCTATACCCTTCTGGAGTTTCAAACAGTCACAGTTGCCAAAAGAGGTCATGTAAAAACGATTTCCTCAGATTCCTATCGGATTCGGAAAAGGGAAAAATAAAATCCCAAAAGTAACTTGGGATTTGGTCCCGGTTGTTACAGTATAACTTTTGTAGTAATTTTCTTCTATAGGTTTATCCTGTTTGCTTGAGAAATGAATTATTTGTTAACCGATTATTACTCGGGTCTCATTATTCCCTAAATTTTAATTACCAGGGTTATCGTCTTGATGACAGGCCCTGTTCAAATGCTGAAAGAATTTGGATTGACTTAAGTTCATCTGTAATGCTAGATTATTTATATCATTTCAACATTCCTTATGATTATGGCCAATTTGTTTTAGATCTGCAAATGCAATTAGTTAGATTGGATATAGTGGTCTGAGTAGAGTTCCGACTTTGAAAATTTTCTTCCAGAATAATATATACAAACCTTTACATTCTTCATTGTTTAGGCTAAAGGGCTGGCAAGAGTTTTTAAATCGCGTATTATATGTACAGAACTGTAGGGATGTAAAATCTTATTTGATCATTTACTTTGTACAGTGTGTGCTTCTTCAGTTGAATTATTTTATCTTGCGTGTATAGAGAATATACGGAATAGTAAACTCTACTAGCATGGAATTTATACTCTTGAATAACTATCTTTGAATTCTACTTCTGCATTATCTTATAATGAATTAATCATATTACTATAGTAAAATATAAAGAGTTCCAGACTGTTTATTCTAGTTGTGTCTTACATGAGAGGCAGTTAAATTTCTTATCGGTAGGGTTTGTGTATTCAAATATGATGACAAAAATCTCTATACAAAAGGGTTTCCTATTGTTGTCAATATATATATATATATATATATATATATATATATATATATATATATATATATATATATATATATATATATATATATATATATTCTCCATCCAAATACTCAGAATTAAATCTATCTAATATTTTGATTCCAAAAATACATTCACCTATAGATAAATCTATACTTTCAAGTTCATTTGCACATGGATGATTCTGTTCCAAATTTTAATTCAGGAGGGGCCATCCTAGAATTTAGTCCTTGATTATAAAACTTCATATAACGAATAGATATCATCTGTGGAGGCTATTTCATCTTAGTACAAACATATACACTATAACTGATATACAAATTCATTCAGAATAAAAGGGAGAAGATCAACATATTTGAACCAGTTCACGGGAAGACAAAGGGAACAAACACATTCCTCCCAACCATAGAATAGGACAACTCAAATTACTTGTCTGATTCACCCCCTAGCCTGATCATGAGTCCATGAGGGAGAACTTGGAACCTCCTCCTCAACAATGTCCTTCAATTTCAGTAGTATCCTCTTGCCCCACACTCAATCAATAGTGTTCATAATAGCAAGAGGTAATTCCTTTCCCAACATACCTGGCAACGTCCTACCTCCTCACATATGTTATTTAAAACAATATATTTGCCTAGGTCTTTTCCCTCCCTTGCGAATTTTCACAGCTTTCTAAATCCCTAATTTTCAGGGGCTGCAAATGGCCAAATCCCTGATTTGCAACTTATCACAGTCAACCCTGAGGTAGTTCCAATATGTTCCCCACTCATGGAGTCATGGTCAACTGATTTTAACATGGCTATTCCATTTTTCCTCCTGCAATAATTATACAATATTCAGTTTTCATACAAGTTTCATAGTCAAATAGTTAGTTGGGTCACATCTTATCTCTTCCCAACAATCATAATAATTAAATTACAATTTACCAAATTCAAAATTCGGAATTGCCATAAATGGAAATTTTTTTCTAGATTCGAATTTACCAAAAATGAAATAATTTTCCTTATAATTTTCGAATTGAAAAATAATTTATTTTTGGGGATGTCACATCCTTTCTCCCTTCAATAAAACTCTCTCCTCAGTGTTCGTTCCTTTCTTGGAACAAGATTGGATGAGATTTTTTCAAATCTCCCTCCAACTCCGAAGTGACCTCCTCAGGACTAAAGTGCTTCCATTGCACCTTTACCTGAGCGACAACTTTATTCCGAAGTGTTATTTCTCTCCGGTCTAGAATGCATAGGGGTTCCTCGTGGAACTTGCCTTCTGGTTCCACCTGCACCAAGTTCCAATCGATCACGTGAGTAGGGTCATGAACATACTTTTTCAATAGAGAAACATGAAATACGTTATGAATTTTTAGATTAGCTGGAAGTGTAAGTTGGTATGCTACGGTCCAATTCGAGCTAGTATCTCGAAGGCCCCACAAAACCTGGGTGCCAATTTGACACAGTTCCCAAATTTTAGTGAACTCTTTTAGGATTTGACCTTTAAGTAAACATGATCTCCCACTTGAAATTCCAAGTGTCTTCTTTTATGGTCTGCATAACTTTTATGTCTGTCTTGTGCCTCTTTTAAGTTCTGTTGCACCTTTCTTACTGTACTTTCCATTTCTTGGAGCATTTCTGGTCCAATCATGAGTCTGTCAACTGGGTCATCCCAGCTAATTGGTGTTGTACACTTTATGCTGTACAGTACCTTGAAGGGGCTCAATTTAGCCAAAGTTTGGTACCCATTGTTATATGCGAATTCTACCAAGTACATGTAGTCTTCCCACTTACTTGGTTTTGTTCTTACGTACATACAGATCATATCTTCTACAATCTGATTTGTTAGTTCGGTCTATCCATCCATTTGTGGATGGTAACTCGTGCTGAAATTCAAATTAGTATTTAGTCCTGCAAACAATTCTTTCCAAAAAGTGGACATAAATTTTACGTCTCTATCTGAGATCACCATTTTAGGAATACCATGCAGTCTAAAAATTTCCTTCATAAATATTTCAACGATGTTTATAGCTTTAAAAGTAGATTTCACAGGAATAAAGTGTGCAAACTTATTGAGTTTATCGATTACAACCATAATAGAATCATTTTGTTTCTGAGTTTTGGGAAAACCTGTTATAAAGTCCAGCGATATGGTCTCCCATTTCCATTTTGGTAGTGATAAAGGTTGTAATAGGCCGGCTGGATGCTGGTGTTCGACCTTAACCTGCTGACAATCTTGGCACCTAGCCAAGTATTCTGTTGTTTCGCCCTTCATATTAGGCCAGACAAATAGTTTTCTAAGTGATGTTATCGTTTTTTGGTATCTTGGATGGCTAGAATATGGTTTCTTATGCACTTCATCCAAGATTATTAGCTTTAACTCTGTTGCATTTGGTATGTAAAGTCTGTTTTTAATTCATAGTAGTCCCTTCTTGTCGATACTCAGATATGGTTTATCTGAGTTTGCGTTGCTATTTTGTAATTCTGTCATTATCTTAGTGTAATTTTCGTCGTTAATACATGTCTCCCTTATCCTTTATTCCAGATCACTTTCTACCCTGCTGATATTTATCTCACATAACCCATGGACTCTTCTGTTTAAAGCATCTTCTACCTTATTTTCTTTACCCTTGATATGTCTGACTTCGAAGTCGAATTTGCTCAAGAAGGAAAGCCATCTTGCTTGTCTTGCATTAAGATCTGGTTGAATAAACAAATATTTCACACCACTATTATCCGTTAATAGTAGAAATTTTCTACCCATTATGTAGTGTCGCCACATTTTTAAGGCGTGTATTACTGTTGCCAATTCTAAGTCATGAGTAACATAATTTCGCTCATGTTATTTTAATTTCCTGGACTCATAACAAATTACGTGTCCTTATTGTGTTAGGAAACCCCCGAGTCCTTCTTTACTTGCATCAACACATACGGTAAAGTCTTTGTCTGGGTCTGCTTCCTTCAATACGGGTTCAGTTGTCAATAATTCTTTCAGCTTGTTAAAACTATCTTGACACCTTTGTGACCAATTAAATTTGGTCCCTTTATTTTGTAATGACGTGATAGGGTAGGCTATATTGGAAAACCCTTCTATAAATATATGATAGTATCTGGTGATTCCCATGAATGACCGGATATCCGCCACATCCTTAGGTATCGACCACTCCATGATGGATTTTATTTTCTCAGGGTCTACGACAATGCCTTCTGCTGAAATTACATGTCCGAGATATTGTATTTTATTTTGATAAAAGTCACACTTATAAAATTTGGCTTACAGTTTGTGTTTCCTCAGCATTTGCAGAACTATTCTTAAGTGTTCTTCGTGTTCTTCTTCTGTTTTAGAATAGACCAGAATATCGTCGATAAATACTAGTACAAACTTGTTCAAGTACTGACTGAAAATACTATTGATCAAGCACATAAATGTGGCTGGTAAGTCAGTGAGTTCGAAGGGTATGACTACGAATTCATAGTGTCCATATCTTGTTCGAATTTTTTTTTTCTTATATCCTCATCCTTTATTCTAACCTGGTGATAACTGGATCATAAATCCAATTTCGAAAAGATCTTAGCCCCTCCTACTTGATCGAACAGGTCATTTATCCTAGGTAAGGGGTACTTGTTCTTAATAATCATTTCATTCAATTTCTATAATCGATACAAATCCTTAGAGTACCGTCTTTATTTTTCACAAAGAGGACTGGTGCCCCCCATGGTGAAACACTCGATCTGATATACTCTTTGTCTAACAATTCTTGTAATTGTATTTTTAATTCTGTCAATTCTGGTAGACTCATTTGGTAAGGTGATTTTGAGATAGGGGCTGAACCATGTAGCATATCTATGGAGAAGTCTATTTCCCTCCTAGGGGGTAATTTGGTATCTCATCCACAAACATGTCTCTGAATTCGCATAGGACAACAAAATATTCTAACTCTGACTTATCTATCTTTCTTAGCAGATTCATTATTTGGATGGCATAAACTTGACATCCCTTTCTCATACATTTCTTGAGTTGCATTGCTGAAACTTGTCTAACTGATACAGATTTTTGTATACCTTGGGTTGTCCTAGTAGTGCCAACATCGTCTTTATAGTTAAGTGTCTTTGTAAAACAATATAGTACCGCTTTGTTCTTTTCCAACCAATCCATTATGATAATCATATCATAAGATCCTAGTGGTAGGATGTTCAGATTCGTTCTTATGTTTTGTCCATCTAAGTTGAACTCGAAATCAGAAATAAAGTCAACTACTTTCCTTTTTGTTCCTGTTGCTAGTTGTACCAGCCATGATTTTGCGTGCTTCAGTTTCTTAAGTTTATTTGACTCTACTACATTAGGAGTAATATAAATTAACATAGTTCCAGGGTCAATTAAAACATAAATTCGTGTGTTTTCAATTTTACTTCGATTTCTACCACAGAGGATTGGTGGTCATCTTGCCGGCCATCTATGGTTGCATTTATCTGATGCAAGCTTCTGCCCACGTCTCCCACCGTCGAGGCTTCCTGCAAATTATGGACAACAGTTTTGTTTGTTGAATTTAAACATGGACAATTCCTCCTTAGATGAGGTTCTCCACATTCCCAACACTTCAGTGGTTCGCGGGGGCTATCCCCAAACTTCTTCGTTCCCAGATTTACTGGTTTTCCACTGCCTTGTGTATTCAGATGGTTGGAGTGAAAATACTTTCTCGGAAAGCCTTTTGCTGCATTACAATAAGGAGTTGGTTGGTATCCCTTCTTTCATTGATTCATACGATCTTGTTTCTTAGCCTTCCAGGTTTTGGGAAACTCTACCCGTTGTTTGTATTGATCGTATCACATTCGTTCTTTCCTGAATACTTCACTCAATGATTTGGGTTTGTCAAACTCAATTCTGTTCCTGTAGGACTATAGTAAATAGCTTAAGAACCGCTGGAATTTTACCTTATCCTCTCGGATGTAAGGTACAAACCTTGATAATTCTAGGAATTTATTTATAAGGTCTTCCATTGTCATCTATCCAAGTCTTAGTTCGTAAAATTCTTTTGTTTTCCTTGCATAGTAGATTTCATATAGGTACTATTTCTTGAAATATTTCTTAAAGTCATACCATTCCATCTGTTTCTCCTTTAGGCCCTTAACCAATTTTAGGTCTTGCTACCAAATATTGGCCTTCCCTTTCAGATTGTATATGTCCATTCTGACCTTCATATTGCTGGAATAGTTATATATCTGGAAGTATTTTTTGATGTCCAATAACCATGCCTCTGCTTCTTCTCCTTTTCTGGCTTCTCCATCAAAGATAGCTGGTTTAATTTTCTTGAATTCTCCTTCAAAGGTGGTCTACTTGTTTTCTCTTTCTATCTGTTTTGGTTTTGTCCTCAGCTAAAGGTGTACCTTCAGACGAACTATCTTCTTTTTTTGTTTCCAGTCCCGAGTTCTTGGAAGCTCTCTTGCTGATTTCTTCGTCATTATTATCATCCTTTGGCCTTTTCTTGGTCACTATACTACATAGTAGGACTTCATTTATCTCTTGCTGTTCCTGTTGTGCTTTCTTCAGTTTCTCATTGTCGGCTTTGAAAACCTGCAGTTCAACAATAAGATTCCTCATTGTTTACAACACTTCCGTGGGTGAGCTTCCATCACTGTTCTATCTTGGATCTCCAGGAGGTCTCTGCTCCAGACTTCCTTCCATCTTGATTTATGCATCGTCCTAAGCTGCCATAATTAACACAAAACAGAAAGGGCTTTCTATTTGTAACAATAAGGTTTATTAGTTTTGCATAAATCGAAATATATACTAAGCAACTAATGTGGCCCTGTTCAGGCCCAGTTTGTTAACTTTTGCTCTAATACCATATGTAATATACCTCTAATTACCGAGAAAAAAGAAAAAAAAATGATTATTCTTTTCTTTGTAATTATGGACTCTAAATTTAAAGGCATATGTAACTCAAATCTGGCTACAAGGAGATTAAGCACTTATGTAACTCAAATGTAACTCAAAGTACCTAAGCAACGACTTACGTGTAAATGTTTAAAGTCGAAATACACTTGTGCCACAACATATTCACGCAACAATTTATATACCTATATATAACTTTGGTTGAATACATCACGCCACCAATTATCTATGTAACCCTTTACATGTATGATCATACTTTTATCGATCCTATTGCGCCATAAGGAGTTTAAACAATGATCCTATATCTACATAATTCATTGCCACAGATGTCGTACTAGCAAGGCCTACCATGAGAGGAGTACTAAGAATGACCCTTCATAAATTTGGAGTGGAAAAAACATTTCCTTCGGGTAAGGGCGACAATGAACTTAATGCGCTCCCTTCCATCATCATAGACCCAGAACGTGTGAACACCAGGCGAGGAGACGGTAGTTATGAATCCAGTTCTTGTCTCACCCCTTTAGGGACAACTTTCATCCTATTCGAATAACGACCCTAACCATACTTAGAATCAGAAGACTGAATTGTCTGCCAATTCCATTTTCGTGGACTTAGGCGGAACTAACCTTGGGTACGGTAGAAGGTGTAATGACCCTTCTGCCAGAGAATTTATGATGCATTGGGAACAACCTCTCGGGATTATCATGATATTAAAGTGTCCCTCCGAAGCCTCGCCACCTTGCCCTAGCTATAGTATTGATTTACAGCCCGCCATTAACATCTGTGTACTAGGATATGGGCTTTGGAATTACCACTTTTTCGTTAGCCTTCTTTCGATATCGACTCTATGTGCTCCCTATAATCAAGGTCGAGTTATCAAATCCTCTCTATAACTACCCAATGCTTTAGTCATGGACTTATTCCGAAACCAAACGTATAGGACATACCTCTGACATTAGGACTCCACATAATAAGGTGAGAGCTTCTGGTTAATGGTTTTCCTTTTTCTTTTTTTGAACTCTCTGTAATTACAAAATCCTTCTGGTTACTGAGTCGTTCGAAGCGAAGGTCTCTATACAATCTATATATTGAAGAAAAGGAAAGGTTATGCATGACTTTGGTTTATTTCTCCATTAATCGTAATCACTGTGTTCTTTGTTGTCTTACTGTATATGCCATTCCTCATAGGGTTTTAGTAAAATATCTCGTTTATCTGAGGGAGGGTGGATTCTCACGAAAGAACCCCTTCAAAAAATGTATAAGGCGTCATAAAATCCCCCTCGTCTCTGTCCTAGCCTCAACCGGTTGTTCTGTGTTTAACTAACAACTTCTGTGAATTCTGGCATGCCAATGTAACTCTTCGATACCAATAAAGCCCTTGACATTTCTCAAATTCTATTTGTCCTCTTCACCGTTCCTATGAATTGAACTAATTATTCATGGTTTTTGCATCAACTGTTGAATTAATAATATAATCCTTGTAAAATGTCACTGGTGAGTCTATAACTCAACTATCAGGTAGCTCTTGTACCGTGTGGAAAGAAATAGGTTTAAGATGTCAAGGCACAGTACATTTGTCTGTTTCTTTATAAAAAAAGGTAGTCTAAGCTTGACAGTTGGATATGATCCTGTTATGAAAGGAATTCTTAAAGGTTAAGACACATGATTCATATATGTATGAATTGTCTCTGTAAGAAGGAACTTAGTACAGTTGCTTTCATTATTCATTAGTTATGACTAATGTGTAAAGTTTTATTATTTACTTAATTCATTTTTCTCTTGAATTAATACACAACACTAATGATGGGCCCTGTTTGATATGAGGGTACCCATCAGTGAGATAATGCCTCATCCCTCCTCGACCCGAAGTGACTGTACAGCTGGAGACAACAAGAAAAGGTCATGTGAGCTGGGGCTGAAAGTTAAGTACCGTCTTTACATGATGTACTAAAAGAAAACGATTATCATTATGTTTTCTGCTTCTTCAATTTTCCCCTTAAGTAAGATTCTCTAATCCCTGTAAGGTGAATTTTCCAGGCTTTTTCATATAAGCAATGCTCTCGGATGTTTGCCCCATACTCGACGCAAAAGGTATTTGAGTTCCCTTATCTATCCTTCTGGAGTTTTGAACAGTCACTGTTGCCAAAAGAGGTCATGTGAAAATGATTTCCTCGGATTCCTATCGGATTCGGAAAAGGGAAAAATAAAATCCAAAAAGTAACTTGGGATTTGGTCCCAGTTGTTACATTATAACTTTTGCAGTAATTTTCTTCTACAGGTTTATCCCGTTCGCTTGAGAAATGAATTACTTGTTAACCGATTATTACTTGGGTCTCATTTTGACCTAAATTTTAATTACCGGGGTTATCATCTTGATGACAGGCCCTGTTCAAATGCTGAAAGAATTTGGATTGACTTAAGTTCATCTGTAATGCTAGATTATTTATCTCATTTCAACATTCCTTATGATTATGGCCAATTTGTTTTAGATCTGCAAATGCAATTAGTTATATTGGATATAGTGGTCTGAGTAGAGTTCCGACTCTGAAAATTTTCTTCCAGAATAATATATACAAACCTGTACATTCTTCATTGTTTAGGCTAAAGGGCTGGCAAGAGTTTTTAAGTCGCATATTATATGTACAAAACTGTAGGGTTTTAAAATCTTATTTGATCATTTACTTTGTACAGTGTGTGCTTCTTCAGTTGAATCCTTTTATCTTGCGTGTATAGAGAATATACAGAATAGAAAACTCTACCAGCATGGAATTTATACTCTTGAATAACTATCTTTGAATTCTACTTCTACATTATCTTATAATGACTTAATCATATTACTATAGTAAAATATAAGGAGTTCCAGACTCTTTATTCTAGTTGTGTCTTACATGAGAGGTAGTTTAATTTCTTATCGGTAGGGTTTGTGTATTCAAATATGATGACAAAAATCTTTGTACAAAAGGGTTTCCTATTGCTATCAATAAATCTTCTATTAATAAATCTATACGCAGTACTTCCGTAACTGTATTTAGGTGCACTATATTATATATAGTATATGAATCTATATATATATATGTACAAATTTTCTCCATCCAAATACTTAGAATTAAATCTGTCTAATATTTCAATTCCAAAAATACATTCACCTATAGATAAATCTATACTTTCAAGTTCATTTTCACATCGATGACTCTGTTCCAAATTTTAGTTCAGGAGGGGCCATCCCATAATTTAGTCCTTGATTATAAAGCTTCATATAATGAATAGATACCATCTATGGAGGCTATTTCAACTTAGTACAAACATATACACTATAACTGATATACAAATTCATTCAGAACAAAAGGGAGAAGATCAACATATCTGAACCAGTTTGTGGGAAGACAAAGAGAACAACTACGTTCCTCCCAACCATAGAACATGACAACTCAAATTACTTGTCCGATTCACCCCCTAGCTTGACCATGAGTTCATGAGGGTGAACTTGGAACCTCCTCCTCAGCAATGTCCTTCAATTTCAATAGTCTCCTCTTGCCTCACACTCAATCAGTAGTGTTCATAACAACAAGAGGTAATTCCTTTCCCAACATACTTGGCAATGTCCTGCCTCCTCACATATGCTATTTAAAACAATATATTTGCCTAGGTCTTTTCCCGCCCTTGGGAATTTTCGCATCTTTCTAAATCCCTGATTTTTAGGGGCTACTAATGGCCAAATCCCTGATTTGCAACTTGTCACAATTAGCCCTGAGGTAGTTCCAATATGTTCCCCACTCGTGGAGTCATGGTCAACTGATTTTAACATGGTTGTTCCATTTGTCCTCTTGTAATAATTATACAATATTCTATTTTCATACAAGTTTCATAGTCAAATAGTTAGTTGGGTCACATCAGATCTCTGCCCAACAATCATAATAATTAAATTACAATTTACCAAATTTGAAATTCGGAATTTCGATAAATGACAAAAATTTTCCAGATTCGAATTTACCAAAAATAGAATAATTTTTCTATAATTTTTTAATTCAAAAATAATTTATTTTTGGGGATGTCACACCTCTCCTTTGAGGGTAAGTATGTTGAGTCTCTCTATGCCGGTCGTTTTTTGTGTTATACGTACAGTTACAGATAGGCATAGGGATCTGACTGAATGATGTGTCGTTTGGGACTTGAATCAGTTTTCTTTTATGGACAAAAGATATTGGTGTCTGACAGTTTTGGGTTTGAATAAGTGTGGGCTGTGTCTATGTTGCACATTACGATAAATTCAACTTGGTTTTTGTGTGCTTGTAATGCCACAATTGTTGTTTTATCAATGATATATGGTAGCAATTCACGACGGTCTTAATATATGGTTGAAATAAGCAGTGTTATAAACTACGTAGGGACTTGAATGGACTTCAATATTATTTTTGCACACCAACTTAGCTAACCCTGGGATATATGGTTGAAATAAGCAGTGTTATAAAATATGCAAGGACTTGAATGGACTTCACTATTATTTTTGCACACCATCTTAACCGACCTTAGGATATTTTGTTTGTCTCTATTGCCTACAATTTTATTAACGCCTAACACAGTGATGCCTCAACATTCACTCTGTATACCCTCAATGACACTTGAATATTTTTCTTGGGACTTCAATATTATTTTTGCACACCAATTTAGCTGACCCAAGGATGTTTTGTTTGTCTCTATTGCCTACGATTTTATTAAGCCTCAACATTCATTTGGTATACCCTCGATGATACTTGACTTTAAGAGCTCCTAAATAAATAATAAATGGTTCAACTAGACTTATATTTATGAACCGACAAAGGATTAATAAATCTATTAGAGTTGTATTTTAAGAGCAGAGAAGAATGATCGTATACAAATAGTGGAAGTCAAATGCAGCAAATGAATTAATAAAAAGCGGGTGTTCCATACATACATATATTTGTGAAAGAGAATTAAGAAAATCATACATAAAATTAAAGCAACGTGACAAGTTAAATGGATCAGGGTGCTATGTTGTGGTGTTCAAAGAGAATTTGATGTGTATGGACATATCACCTATGGTAGTGTTATTTATAATGTTTATTTTTGTTATTTATTTAAAAGCTTAGAGTTAAAATTAATATATATTTGGTTTTTTGTGTTGCTAAAATTATACATATAAATAGTGTTTTTCACAATATTATAAATACAAATACAAGTGGAGGATGAGTTAAATATTAATTTTAGTATAAATGTATTAAAATTTTTTAAAAAGTTATCACATTTCTGGAAACTATTATAACATAAATAATTTAAACTTTAAATTTTGGATTTAAAAACTATTTACCAATTAAAAAACTATTATAATATGGAGATGGAGAGGGATTTAAATTTTACATTTAAAAAATATTTACTAATTAATTATAAGGTAATCCATAAATTATCAACAAAAATATTTAATTTTTAAATTTGATCTTCATTCCATTGTTAAAGTTGGACGACAAGTTGCATACATGTATTGTATTTATTTGAAGGAAAAAATAAAACAGATAATTTTAAAACGAAGTTGGTAAAGTCTCACATAATAATTGTTTGTTTCTTGGGTATGCACGACTTTATAAGTACTACAAATGAAAAAAAAAGGGTTGTATGTACCATACCGCATGCTTTGTGGTACCTTGAATGGGCATGGGATTTTTGAAATATACATATCATTACAGTGCATCATTTGAATCATTAGAGCAAAGGTATCATATTATTTGTTTCATAGTTTTCTTGGGACCATTGGGGTTAAATTCTACATTTGTCTCATTTATAACAATTCCAGAGTCAATTTATTCTTTGTTAGAGCTAATATTAATAAGGGGATAAGATAATATTTTTATTAATTCAATCATATCTTCTCTCCTGTATGCCTTTGGTGGGGAAGTGGAAGTGTAGACACAACTAAGGAATTCTAAGATATCATTCAAGGTACAATGCATGCATCACTAGGAGGTAGTTGAATGTGGTAGTACATAATTTCGATGGGGTAGCCCATATTTGGAGTGAGAGTCGACAGATCGCTAAAACCGTAGAGGGATTTATTACACTTGCACATGCATTGGCGCATAGAAAATATCGTAATTGGGATAATCCTTATGATGTTCATATCATGATTCCTCAAGAAGGATTTGGCGATTGAAGAATACCTTGGTAAGTTCGTGTTAAATTTTAAATTAAAATAAAGTACCAAGGCAAGTGTTTCTCTTCCCTAGGCGCCTAAGGGGGAGAAATTGCCGAATGTGGGTCCTAGTCATTTAATTTGTGAGATGCAAATTAAAAGGTGACTTTATGATTAAAGTGGGGGTGAGTGAAGAGACACCAAATCTCAGCCACCCATCTGATCTAAACTTAGCTGTTAGATTAGAAAACCCCTCACCTTCCCTCATGAGGTCGATTAAGGCAAGAGGGTGCACCCATTCTTGGGAAGAAGAAGCAGCAACATTCTTGTTGAGAGAACAAGAGAAGTTGAAGCATTCTTGTTGAGAGAACAAGAGAGGAGCTGAAGCATTCTTGTTGAGAGAACAAGAGAGGAGATGAAGAATTCTTATTGAGAGAACAAGAGAGAAGCTGAAGCATTCTTGTTGAGAGAACAAGAGAGGAGCTGAAGCATTCTTGTTGAGAGAACAAGAGAGAGAAAGAGAGAGGTCGAGTTGAAGAAAAGAGACAGCAGTTGCAATTTCTGGGAGTATTGGCATGCATTCCAAGGCTGCCGAACAGAATTTAGTGGCACAAAAATTGAATCTTAGCAGAGTTTTGGCACGAATTTCGTGACAGTCCGTACAACATTAATTGTCGTATAGTTGTACCGATTTCTGGTTCAGAAATCGAGGAGCAAAGCTACAGGAATGTCCAGATAAGTTTGTGTAAATATCTGAAGATGAATATGCTATAAAAGAATTTCTCAGAAGCTCATAAATAATACAAAGCCCTCTCTCACTGGTTTTCCCCTT
>ML784710.1:85577-98900 GCA_009831015.1 Picea engelmannii | reverse complement strand
TCAATTACTCATCAACTACGACTTATCAATATGTACCAACATCATCAACTATACACCTCCTGTATATGCCAACTCATCAACTACTTGTCTCAACCATGTACCCAACTTGTACCTCAACCAAAATACCTTTGCAATTTCATCATCCAAATATGATTTGTAGCTCTATAATAGGCCTAGTGTATATGATCACATACCTGCAAACCTCCCTTAAATTTAATAACAAGAGACTAGCATTTTCATCAAACATTTCTTTAGTCTCACAAGACTAGTTTTGGATTAGTCAACAACCCTAACTTGAAATAATAATAACTTTGTACCTGTAATGAATAAATCTTTGAAACTGATACACAATTTTCTTCAGTGTTTTTTATGCAATTCCTTCAGGTTTCACTACTTGGAACCTCTCAGAAAAGGAGTTATGGCAAAAATGGCACACCTTGTTGAATTCTGACTTATTCTAGAGAGCGATCTTGTAGAGTGTGCCCCGCATGAAATGTTTGTTTAATTGATATGAAACTATTAAAAACATACTATATATTGTAATATAACCAACACATTTGGTATTACTAAATTTGGATCGGTTATGAAGAAGTTATGACGTTTTTACTCGAAACACCTGTTTTTGACTAGTTTTAGGACTAGCCACAAACCCTATTTTCCATGGAGTGTAAATCCAAAAATACATAGACCCACAAGCTTAATTATTTACCATAGATACTTGGGTATGTTTCCTCAATAGAATAACAATTTCACGGTCTGAATCATTCTATAAAAAAATTTATTTTAAAAATGGTGAGATGACTTGAAAAAAACATACCTTAGAAAACATCATCAAAAGAATTTATTCTTCCTTGAATTTTGGCCTTCTTTTCTTCACTTTCCTTAGAAATTTGGCTTAGATATGCTTTGGTTACCTTAGAAACCTATAGGTATTCAATATTATCAAGTGTGATTTAAATGAGAGAGCCTTGCCTCTTATTTATACTCTCCAAGTAGCTTCCTTAAAAACATCTTCTAGGTCACTTTGCCCACTTTCCTTATTTTAGGGTTAACCCACTTCTAATTTCTCCATTCAATTTATTATTTAAATAATTGATTTTGTATTCACTTTGAATTATAGTGCACTCATCACTTCAATTTATTATTTACCTTTAAAGACTCTTAAACCACTTTGACTACTTTGACATTTTGGGGCTTCTAGATGACATATGAGGGTCCTCCAACTTCGAAAGGACATAACTCTCAAACCGTGAGAGTTATGTGACGTTCCACATACCACCAGAAATGGAATGACATGTACTATCCATATAGAATAGTATTACCTAAAAATATATCAAAACTCATACTATTATCCATCAAAAAAACTTGGGTCCATTACCCAAACCTAGATTCTTCAACTTCTCATGGCCATAACTCTCTAACTGCGAGGAGTTATGTGAGGTTCCACATACCACCAGAAATGGCATGACAAGAACTATCCATATAGGATAGTTTCATTGACAAATTCACTGGTTTTTATCTCATTATTCCACAAATAAGCATGGGTTCTCTAACCATACTTCTAGGATAACTCATTCCGCAAAGTGTCTTCCCGTGAGGGATTTCACCATAAGGGGACCAATTTGGAGTTCATCCATTTCTACTTATTATCAACCATGAAAAGACAATATGTGTGTGATATTTTGAGCAGATTTCATATGAGGGATAGCAAGCCCATGACCACTCCCATGATTACCAACTGGAAGAAGCTTCATGCTTCTGAGTCACAGTTGGTGGATTCCACTTTGTATCTTCAGTTGATCGGGTCATTGATGTATTTGGTCAATACCAGGGAAGATATTTGTTTTGCAGTCAACACTCGCAGTCAGTTCATGGTGGAGCCGAGGAGAGTGCACTGGGTGGCAGAAAAACATGTGCTCAAGTACCTTTGTGGTACGGTAGATTATGGTCTTGACTATCATAGAGGAGATGGAGTTCGTCTGGTTGGCTATACAGACTCAGATTGGGCAGGATGTGTCAGTGACAGGAAAAGCACTTTGGGGTGTTGCTTTGGATTGGGATCAGTAGTTGTGTCTTGGTTCAGTCGGAAGAAGAAGTCAGTGGCTTTGAGTTCAGCAGAGGCTGAGTATATGGCAGCTATTCAGGCTAGTTGTGAGGCCCTTTGGCTTCGCAAGATGTTGGTTGGATTGTTCGGTGTGCAGTTGAGGCCTACCGTGATTTACTGTGATAATCAGAGTTGCATTAAACTCTCGGAGAATCCATTTTTTCATGACCGGTCTAAGGATATCGAGATTCGGTATCACTTCATCCATGATTATGTTCAGAGAGGAGCTGTGGAGCTACAATACATATCTACTGAGGAGCAGGTTGCAGACATACTCACCAAGGCATTGAACATGGGCAAGTTTGTATTTTTTAGGGACAATCTTGGAGTGGTCAGTAACACTTTCCTCGGTATGAGGGAGTGTTAAATTTTAAATTAAAATAAAGTACCAAGGCAAGTGTTTGTCTTCCCTAGGCGCCTAAGGGGGAGAAATTGCCGAATGTGGGTCCTAGTCATTTAATTTGTGAGATGCAAATTAAAAGGTGAATTTATGATTAAAGTGGGGGTGAGTGAAGAGACACCAAATCTCAGCCAGCCATCTGATCTAAACTCAGCCGTTAGATTAGAAAACCCCTCACCTTCCCTCATGAGGTCGACTAAGGCAAGAGGGCGCACCTATTCTTGGGAAGAAGAAGCAACAACATTCTTTTTGAGAGAACAAGAGAGAAGCTGAAGCATTCTTGTTGAGAGAACAAGAGAGGAGTTGAAGCATTCTTGTTGAGAGAACAAGAGAGGAGCTGAAGAATTCTTGTTGAGAGAACAAGAGAGAAGCTGAAGCATTCTTGTTGAGAGAACAAGAGAGGAGCTGAAGCATTCTTATTGAGAGAAAAAGAGAGAGCAAGAGAGAGGTCGAGCTGAAGAAAAGAGACATCAGCTGCAATTTCTGGGAGTATTGGCATGCATTCCAAGGCTGCCGAACAACATTTAGTGGCACAAAAATTGAATCTTAGCAGAGTTTTGGCACGAATTTTGTGACAGTCCGTACAACATTAATTGCCGTACAGTTGTACGGATTTCTGGTTCAGAAATCGAGGAGCAAAGCTACAAGAATGTCCAGATAAGTTTGTGTAAATATCTGAAGATGAATATGCTGTAAAAGAATTTCTCAGAAGCTCATAAATAATACAAAGCCCTCTCTCATTGGTTTTCCCCTTGTGGGTTTTTCCAGGGTCGAAGTTAGACCGAATATCTTTGTATCTATATTTTCCGAGTTTTGCATATTGTTGATATTTTATTTCTGTATTGAAAACGATGTTCATAATCCTCATGTTTCAGTTCTGAAGTTTATTTTCTGTTAAGTTTTTACTATGTTGAAACACCGTTGTTTCATATGCTGAAACACCACTGAGTATATGCTGAAACACAGTGCTGTAACATATGCTGAAACACAGTGCTATAACATATGCTAAAACATAGTGCTGAGTCATATGCTGAAACACCACTGTGAGTATATGCTGAAACACAGTGCTGAGTCATATGCTGAAACACCGCTGTGAGTATATGCTGAAACACAATGCTGAGTCATATGTTGAAACACCACTGTGAGTATATGTTGAAACACAGTGCTGTAACATATGCTGAAACACAGTGCTGTAACATATGTTGAAACACAGTGCTGAGACATATGTTGAAACACTGCTGTGAGTATATGCTGAAACACAGGGTTGTAACATATGCTGAAACAGTGCTGAAACTGAGTTTGGCATTTAAATTTGGCTGAAAAATCAGCGAGACTGAAACTGGGTTGGGGTTTTGAAAAATTAACAGTTCAAAGGCCTTGAGTATTTAAGGACAAACTCTTAATGGATTTAGTGTGGGAACCTATATTTAAAATATGAAATTAGAGCGTAGGATTGAAGTAAATATGTTTGAACCCGGTTCTTTTGAAATATCCATTACTACAGTTAGAGGAGATGAGATTCATGTTGGAGTTATGAAGATAAAATTTCCCGGTTCTACTAAAATTAGGTTATACATATGATAAGAAAGACACAAAAGAGGGTAAGTATGAAATGCCACAAAAAGAATCTCTTCGCCGAAAACACACACAATACTCTAATCTATCGTTGTGAAGCCTCTTTCATAAATGATATCAACCCTAGTTTAAGGGTCTTGTATGTAATTCCCATAAAGTTGGTTGAATACCTACACCAATTCGACTATGAATACGAGCCAACAGAAGATACGATTCTTGAAAAACCAGAGAGCGAATCCGGTGCACAAGAAATATCCCTTTCACTAGTAGAGAATGGATTACCCTCCATTCCCATTGCTGCAATAATTGGAATGGATCGACTTGATACATCCAGGTTTTATGCCCACATTAGAACAAAATGTGTCCATGTTGTGGTTAATCCTGGAAGTACGTTATACTGATGAGAAGCATATGATTTAATTATTTTGGATATTATCACATATCTATATGGATCTAGGACCAGTAGGACACATCATTCAAGACTCATCCCATAGCCACTGTCAGTTTCACTTTATGCCATTTGGACTCTGCAATGCTCCTAGTACATTTCAAGCCTTAATGAGCAATGTGTTTGTAAGTAACTCCACGAGTTTTCCTAGTTTATTTCGTTGGTTTATTATTTAAGTGTGTCTACAATCTCCATGGACTCCCCTACCACAACACCGGTAACTTAGATCCCACTTTTTTCATTCACTTATGGGAAGAAACTTTTAGTATCTTATCTATTAGAAGATATGTGGTGGATACACTCATTCGTCAACATCCAATAACAAGAGGTTGATACAACATTATATCATAGTTTCCAAAAACCCCCAAGAGGAAAAACCTTAAAATCACCAAACCATAACCTTGGGAGCTCAGGTGATGAAAGGAACATGAGCCCCAGGGAGCCTAGTTGGTACATCAACTTCCCAAGGACAACAATTTTTCATAAAAATAACATTTGGGGAACCCTTCGGACTATCAGAAGGATATCTATGATCTATGTAGGATGGGAGGTCTGTACCATGCAAATCCAAAGGATTTATGCCTGGTATGTGATCATCCCTAGAAAATATTGTTTAGGGACCGGAAAATGAGTTGGGAGTTCAGGACATCAAATTCATTGTAAATCTAACAAGGTCCAGGACATATTTTAGAAGGTGGTAATCTTGAATTTCCACTTGCACAAATTGGCATAGTCTAAATTTGTCAAATAGGATACCACATGGCCGTGTGTGGATTTAAAGGATTAAGCGAAGGAATATTGATTATTTTGAAGATACACGCTTTAGGAAATTTGTCCTTCATGTTTTGTTTCATGCCCTATTGTGAGCTTCGACACACACACACACTTACACACTTATCAACTCAAAACAACTATTGGAGATACTTGATTTGTACACAATTATACCAAAATTGTTGTAAAAAGGGTTACGTATCCAAATAATTAAGCATGTTTATAATATATTAAAAATTAATAAAATTGATTACGTGTATTATATCATGAATTATTTTATAGTGGTAAAAACACCCCTAAAATTTTAACTTCAAAAACTATATTGATGTTTTTTTATATTTTGTGAGAACTTTTGTATTTGGAAAAAAGATTGTCCATTAATAAACAGACCCAGTTTCAACCTCATGTATTATATACATTTTTTTGAAGATACAGATTCATGGAGAGCTCCTCCCATCATCCCTCGGATTTCTAGATGGATGGCAGATCGACTGCTAGTGGTAGAGGCCACTTGTAACCCGGAAGGACCAGACATGAATGGATCCCAAGAACTCTATGGAATTCACATAACAATCAAGTCATCTCATGGGGATATCGTGTAGAGTGTGTGTGTGTGTGTGTGTGTGTGTGTGAGTCCCCAAGGAATAGTTTGGTTGGTTTTATCTTTTCCATTGAGGTGTAATGCCAAGGGAACCAAGGGATCCATTCCCACTAAGTATTTTGGGCTGACCAGTTGCTACTGTGGTTGGAAGTTAATAACACCCTCCATTAAAAAACCTATGTAAGAGCAGGGTAATATGCGAAATGGTTATCAAAAGGTAACTGCATCCTCATTCTTATCTTACATGCGAGAGGATGTGGGAATCATTTCTTCAAAAAAATAATGATCTCCAAAGGTTAACTCAATTGGTCTATTTTCTTGTGCCAAGTCCACAGAGGTATTGGATTCAATTATCATTGCATCATTTGGGGTTGCCAATCGCTTCCATGGCTGAAGATTAGTATGCATTCCATTCAAAATTATGTTAAATATGGGGGAGTACAAGAGATGGATAGTCTGCTACCAGTGTCCCCATTCAAAGTCATCTTAGTGAAATTTAATGAAACAATGATACACTTTTAGCTGTTATCTTAACAATTTAGTAAAATCCACTGGATTGAGTTTTATAGTCCAAGCTTGACAATGCGTCCCTATTACCCCCATAATACATGAATGCAAACACAAGGATACATAGGAAAATTCTGATAGCCTACTTATGAATATTAATTTTCCTTTTGATGTAAATTATTTAATAGAGTATGGTATCCATAGTTGTCGTTAATAAAGAGAGATATTATCATCCATCCACGCACTATATATTTAATATAAACGTAGGAATATCTACACCTTGAAGAAATTTCCCAAAGGATTAGTGTTTCCAAATTATGCATGTGGAAGAGTGTCGAATAGAGTTACATTCAATGACACTAGCTTGGAGAAAAAACTTGTACACTGCTATCGAAAGTTTATTCAAAGAAATAATAATTTTGACACAAGCACGAGATCCCCCATCAAAATGAAACAAAATTATTCTCAAACACTCACATAGTTCAGAGAGGATACATCAATTGAACTTAATCAAAATAAACATAGATAATTTTATTCCTTCAATGGTCAAGTTAGTGGGATTGAATAAAAATATGGAAACTCAATTTCCCAATTTTGTGCCAAGCTCGATAGCTTTTCCATTGACGGAGTGAAATTATGTTTATTTGTTTTAATTAAGTTCATTTTATGGATTCTCTCTTTGTTGTGCGAGTGTTTGTGAATTATTCTCTATGATTTGTATAGTAGAGCCCGTGCTTGCATCGGTTGGTATCTGAGCAAGTTCTTCTATTAAGCATAGATTTCCATTAACATGGATGTATGATACAAGATCAAAATACATTCTGAAGATTGATTTGAAGAGTGGTCGTTGTCAAATCATGATTAGATATGGAGAGGAATGGAAGACAATATTCATGACGAAAAAGGGTTTGTATGAATGGTTATTTAGTCCATTTGTCCTAAAAAAATGATCTAGGAGGATCCAGGAATGCTCACAGAGTTCCAGGAGGATCCAAAATGCTCATAGAGGTCTAGGAGGATCAATTAAATCTCAAAATTATACCATCCCAAGTTCTTGCCAAAATTCCATCAATGCATAAAACTTGGTGATAGCTTTCCAACGACACAAAAATCGCCTCAAACGGAGTTCGCATGCAAAATATATGGTTGGTCAAAGTTTAAGTCAACCAGGTCAAAAGTAAAAGTCAAAGGGGTGAAGGTGACATGTGTCACCATTGCAAGAGTGACATGTGGCACTACCGCACAACTATACGATAATGACATGGACACACCCCAAGGTGCCATGTGGCATGAGTGTACACTGTCTCGACAGGTAACATAGTTACCAACTTAAAGAGAACTCTCCAGAGTTCTTGTTTTTTGGGGGGTCCATTGTTTTACCCCATTTTTAAAAATGGTGCTACCGGTAGCACCCCCTCTCCATTTTTAGGTGATTTTCAATATTTTAAATTTTTCGATCCACAATGTTTCCACATTGTTTTTTTAAATGCTCATTTTTCATCTATTTTCAATTATATATATATATACATTTTATTCAAATATATTTTTAGTCTTTTTTTCATGCTTCTTTCAATCTTAAAAATGTTTTTTACCATTTACTTTTTTGAAGTTGCGATTTTTCATAGAATTTTGTCTCAATTAATTTATTGTTCCATACTTTTTAAATATAGTGAAAACATCATTTTTAACACATTGTTTACTTTTACTTCAATAAATCGAAAAAAATTGTAGTTACATAACACCACTTTTGAATATTTATCAAAAAAACACAAATTTTATAGCCATATAACATAAAAAACCTGTACATTTCGGTACATATTCCTTAAAATAACATGTCAAATAAAGCATTTTTATGGACATAATTGAACAAAAAAAGTCTAAATTTTATAAAAAGTTATCATTTTCTTTTATATTTTTATACATTAGAAGTAAAAAAATGGCAACATTTAATAAAATTTTCCAATGTATAGTGATTCACATACAAAAAAAAACAAAAAAAGAAACAATAAAAAGATTCATCACAAAAAAAAAATAGATACATCTTTATTCTTATTTTCAAATATGAAAGTCAAATCATTATAGTTATAACTCATCAAAAATTTGCAAAATTGAGCATCGTCTTCTAAGACATATTTAAACTAATCAACAATATCATATATTCCAAATTGATCATGCTCAACAGACACATTATCATATTATCCCAAATTGTGCTTCCATTGTGTCATTTTGTTCTTTCATTGGTTCTTTGATATCTGCAAATTTTCCAAAGTGATCATTTCCAATCATTCCTCCTAATGGTACTTGAGGTTCCTTTGACAATTTTTCCACCTTTGATTCACTAAAATTTCCTTTCCTCAAGCCAACTTCTTGCATTTCATTTGGAAGAGATGGAATATCATTAATTATTTGTTGAATAAAACTGCACTGCATTGGGTCACTTTCAATGGCTATGCAATTTCTTCCTTTCTGTAGGCGACACATTAATGTTGTTCTTAATCACCAAATAAAAAATAAATAATGAAATTAGATAGTGTAAAAAGACAAATTAAAAATAATCTAAGATTGTAGTATGATTTCATAAATATTAGATCATAATTCTTACCTGAACCCTAGAACAAATCCAAAACCCAATCTCCTTCATTTGAAAAATTATCTATAAGATAATTAATTAATGCTTGTGGTTTTTGATAAATGTTAACCATCTCTCTTTTCAAATCTTTTTCCTCATATGTTAGTTTTTTAACCACAACATTGTATACCAATATACTACTAGGAGTCTCTCCATCATTTGCATTGACAATAATAGAATTATAAGAATCATCTTTTGTCCAGGTTGCAAGATGCATACTCTCAAAATCATGTTTAAATGATTCTTTCTTGGAGATCTGAATATTTGGCTTGTGCATGTAACATAAATAAGTGAAAATTCAATTAACTTGTGAATTAATAAAATTGTTTTATAATCTTAATTTCTAAGCATACACTTTCAATATCTTACTAAATAAATTGTTTCCTTGTCTTTTCTTTCCCCTTGAAGCTTGATTGTACTAATCCTTGTTGTGTGTTTGAATGAAATACTAGAAATCTCCAAAATGGTGATGTTGTAACTTCTATAAATCCCATAACCACTTTACTGAAAGCTTGGTAAGTATAATGCTTAGTATCATATTCAATGTTTGGGATATTATAACCATGAGGGATATCTGCAATAACTAGGGAGTATTCCTTTTTAGGAACAATACTTGCAAGTTTTTCACAATCACCTAATATCACTTTATATTGAACAGTCTCGAGCCCATTCAAAATTTAGTGATCAAGGGTGTCATGAAGTTGAGTATTTTGAGCACGTCTCCTTCTTTCTCTTTCAAACTTGGTTTTTTGAATAAAACTTTTGAAAGTTTCAAGTACTCCATCTGCATTCTTCTTTGGCATCTTTAATGAAAAAAACAAACATATAGTTATATATCTATAACTATTAAAATAAAAATAAATTAACTTACAAACGAATAATATGAATGTAATAAATCAAAATACCTTTTTGAATGCAACAAAAAATTGTTTCAATACTGTTGAAGAGCTTGAATCTGGATAGTTGAGTTTAACATCATCCCAACTTTCTTCATTCAAAATCTTGACCATTTCCTCTTGTATTTTCATAAACACCTTGTGACTAAATAAAACAAAAGTAATGTTAAACTAATATTAAACTAATATTAAACTGAAAAAATTAATTAGCTTGTCCTAACATAAATAAAAATAACTCAACAGACTTACTTTTTAAATTCATCACACATTTCTTCCATTGAAAATTCTCCTGAACTAACACTTGATAATATACTTATGATAAGTTTATCATCCTTCACTCCTTGTATTTATCTCCAAGGTGTTATAGTCATATCATCAGAAAGATTTCTTATGTCAGGACCTGTGTTACTTGTGACACATATCAATGGTTTAGCCTTCTTAACTCTCTGATTTTTTATACCAACACTTTCCCATAGGGTGAAGATCTCATCTATCAAATCCCATACTTGTCTAGTTCTAAAACCCAATTGAAAATAATTATCCACAACTCTAAATATATCACTTTCTTTGCGATATTTTTCTTTTGTATTTTTATCATCAAGTTGGAATCCTATTTCCATACAACATTGCTTCCGAAACTTAACATCAACATTTGATCTCTCCCCATGGCATATTTCAGAAAACTCATTGTGGATAAATCTCACCCTTTGAATGAAGGTCATAGACATTCTGTACTCATTGTCTATGTTATGATCCCATGCTAGTAACTTTTCTTCTGAATCTCTTAAACCGACATAAATTATGCATTTTACTATCTCAAAAAGAGGATTATTGGGATATTCTTGCATCAATTCTCTTCTAGCCTCTGCAGAATGATTTCCTCCAATCACATAATATTTGTAGTTAAAACCCCCGGATGGGGTGACAGGTGGCGCATTAGAGCCATGTGGGAGTGAGTTGGGACGCTGCATTAATGCATCTACTGGCTCGCAATACCTCCACCATTAAACCACATGAATCCGAGCATGAGAACCTTCACGATGAGGCCCCTCACGCAAGCGAAGGGTACCCCTCACCAGAGCACTATGCAGCAGCGATTAATGACAAGGTTTAATGCCATGGCAATGGCGGTGGTGTTCATAAAAGCGTTAGTGGTTCGAGCAGCGACTTCATATTGCATTTTGCTCCGGGAAGCTTTGGTCTTGCAGTCGAACCAGAGCAGCGGTGGCCTCCTTCCTTCCTCTCTGGCGAGGTGACTGCACTGGTTAGGCACTCAACTTCATGCCCCAAATCTGAGGGAGGTCGCGCCGGGGAGCGGCATGGCATTCGGAGGAGTCTCGGCGCAAGCGGAAGGAAAAATTTGAAGCGGCATAGTTTCGACGCAAGCGAAAGTATAATTTTGAGAGAGCTATGACGATTGCAGCCCGGAGGCGAAAGACCAGACCACGTTGGCCTCCAATGGCGTACGTGGAAGAGGTCATACCGGAAGCTGGTCTGCCAAGCCCTCCCAGGCATATCCTGTTCATAGCACCAGATAACTGGAACCCGAGCACAAGTTTGGGCACCCACAGGAAAGGTCAGTTTGATTGCAAGGTGTCCGACCCCTCTGCTGCCACCCCGAAGAAACCTTACTCCCCCTGCTACGTGGAAGAGGAGGCTCCCCCAGAGCCCACCAACAAGGAGAAGGAAAAAGGCAGCGAGC
Organism: Picea engelmannii; assembly: GCA_009831015.1. Classification (NCBI taxonomy): domain Eukaryota; kingdom Viridiplantae; phylum Streptophyta; class Pinopsida; order Pinales; family Pinaceae; genus Picea; species Picea engelmannii. Next base: position 87,267 of record ML784710.1, on the reverse strand, counting down.
ATGGACGACAGTGAGCACAGGACGCGGATGAGGATACCGGAGAGAAGCAGCCACCGGTAGCTAACTGGGGGTATATCGAACTGGTCTATGAAATTAGGCACAAGATGGATGACCAAATCTTCCGCTTGGAACGCCTGGATCAGCGGATGGACATGTTCTTCGCGACACACTCCAGAGCATCGACCAAAAATCAATGTCCGACCTGCACACGCACCTACACGTTCCCGGCACGATGGAGGCACTCCGAGGTCTAGGACAACCAGCTTGGCTCAGAGGTTCCCTCATGCTTCAAACTTGTTTATGGTCTTTGTCTTGTCATTACAGTCTCTACCTTTTACTAGCTAGATATTAGTTAGTCTTAGCGCTAGATAGAATAACCAGCTTGCATGATGTGACCATGAGTCCTGGTTTCCTTCGGGCAGGGCGTCAATTTTGTCAATTTTTGTTAAACTCTGTCTTCAGTGTGACACATGGACATGGATGCCATGCTGTCCCGGTTTCCTTCTCAGGTGGGATAGCTGGCATCACCTACAGTCTTGAATTATGTACTTTGGCAATGATAATATAACAGGCACTACCTCTTTTTACTTAAAATAAAAAATATTTGTAGTTAAAACATTTTGATTTATCAAATTTTTCCCTCGTAGGAACTTCCATTGGGTCAACAAGAACTAGATAGTCAACCACATGTGCATATGGATTGTATCTAATCAATGCTTTCAAATTGTGAATATGCAAGTGATGTGGTTTTCTAATTTGATATTTTTCCTGCCCTCCTGTGTGTTTATAAAGTTGTTTCACATTCAACTGAAATATGTGGCCATCATCAACTAAGTTTTTCGTCCTCATTCTATTTTGAATGGCATTTTGTTTTGTTTTCATAATACCATCCTCTAGATCAACACCTGTTGTTATTATTTTTCTCTGCTACCTTTAGAACTTTCACTATAATACTCTGAGCTAACGATGGATTCTTGAACATTATGAACATTTGTTTTCTTCCTCTTATGATTTAAATGTGTTTCGTCTAAATCAATGATTTCTTCATAATCAATAGGAATAGACTCATCATCAACCATTGCTCTTTTGTGTTTATCATGTTTGTTCTTTTTGCGAGAAGGAGTGATAACCTCATTGGGACCAATCTCAACAAGATCTTCATTTGGAGTTTCCTCATTTTCAAATGTAACCCTTTTAGGATTTCTAGAATGAGGATTTTTCTTTCTTCTTTCATGTTCTTCTCTGCCTACTCTTGCAGGATCAACCTCCATTGCTTTTTGTTTCTTTTTCCTTCCTTCTTGTGTCTTTTCAATATGAAAAGCATTGATGACATCCATGATATCATTCTCTGTAGAGTAAATCTCCACTAACATATGTGAAAGTCGTTCAACAAAATCCTGTAAGAATAAAATATAACATTTTTATGTTAAATAAAATTAAAACATTACCATGATACTAAAAATAATAAATGATACAAAAATATTAAAACATTACCATGATACTATAAACAATAAATGACACAAAAATAGAAATAGAAAAATTACATTTCCTTTCTCAATGTCATCAACGATGGATGCACATAATTATGAAAAACATTCATTCTTGTTATAATTGCTCAATTTGAAACAATATCTAAACTTGATATAAGTTATCCCTTGTTTGACAAGTGCATAAATAATATATGTGGCTG
>ML784710.1:51563-66031 GCA_009831015.1 Picea engelmannii | reverse complement strand
ATTCGTAGTTTAAATCACAACAATAATTTACAAAGCATTATGCTAGCTATACTCTCTTTCATTCATTTAAATCAAAACAATTCTTGATTAGAAAGAAATTCAACAGAAAATAATTCACCCAACAATATATAGATGCATTCTAACAGCCATTTAAAGCAAGATATATATAACCAGAAAAGAGTAGATAAACATATATGAACTAGTTTGCTAAAAGATAAATGGAACAACCACGTTCCTACCAACCTTAGAATGGAACAACCAATGTCACTTGCTCCATTCACCCCCTAGCCTGACCATGAATCCATGAGGGCGAACTCAAAACTCCCCTCAGCGATAGTCCTTCCACTTCTGCAACTTCTCCTTGCCTCACACTCAGAAAACCAGTGTTCATAACAGAAAGAGATAATTGTCCTTTTCCCCAGCATACTCGACAGTGTCTTGCCTCCTCCCATATGCTATATATCCCAAAACCATTTTTGCCTAGGTCTTTTCCCCCCCTGGGAATTTTTGTAGCTTTCCAAATCCCTGATTTTCGAGGGTTGCCAATGGCCAAATTCTTGATTTTCCACTTGTAACATTCAACCCTAAGGTAGTTCCAACATGTTCCCCACTCAAGGGGTCATGGTAAGTTGATTTTAACATGGTCGTTCCATTTTTCCATCAACAATAATTATAAAATATTTTGTTTCATACAAGTGTCATAGTCAAATAGTTAGTTGGGTCAATTAAGCTCTCTTCCCAATCATCATAATCATTAATTACAATTAACTAAATTTGAAATTCGGAATTGCCATAAATGGCAAAAATTTTCCAATTTCTAATTTACAAAAAATGGAAATAATTTCCTACAAAATTTCTAACTTAAAAATAATTTATTTCTAGGGTTGTTACAGGCATCTATAACAAGTTAAAGTACGCAGAAATTGGAACGTGAAAAATTCTGAGAAATATTTAGGATAAAGCACAAAATCTAGAGTCGCGAGATGGATTAGATATTTCTCCTTATTTTTGCATGGCATGAACCTCAATACACATAGAGCCCTGGATTATAGATTGGAAATATTTTAAAGGGTTTTATAAGTGTCAATAATTACTTCAAATGATTATCACTACATTTTTCTAATCATACAATTTATATTAATTTTAATTAATTTTAACTTCTCATTCCATTTATTTTTCTATGGTCCTATATTATAAGCACTCTATTACAAGTTGTCCGCACTATGTTATAAGTTGGCCGTGTTTGGCGTGATTCTATATGCATAATTAATTAATTCAAATAATTATAACTACAACATTTTAATTGCATAAGTCATTTGGAATGGTGTGTTTGAACCCTAAGAGCCCACATTTATAAGTTGGACAAGTTTGATGAGATTCTATATGAAATGATAATTAATTCAAATAATTATCACTGCAATTTTCCAATCACGTAATTCATATTATTTTTTATTTTTGTTTATGTTAGTCTCTCATTCAATTCTTTTTTCTAGGGTCCTCATATTGGCATGCGAGGTTTGAACCCTTGTTGACATAAAGTGACCCAAAAGAGATCCACAATAAACATCAAATGGTCAATGACCTAGATCAATGCAAGGCACATGACATAACCAAACGTTTTGGCTATGGAAAGGAATATTTTGGCTGTAGAAGTTGATGACGAGGTAGGGGGATGTGGTTGAAAGTGTGAAGGGCCAGACTCTAGATGAACTGGCTACCAATCGCATCCAAAGTGTTGCGCTTCCAAAGTAAGGATAGAAAAATTTAGAAAGAAAAGACAAATATAAGGGACTATGATTGTACTAGTTCCACAAAAAGACAAAAGGAAGGGGAAGACTGATGTCGATGTGGATTTGAAGAGATGGGGATGCCTGGCCTTCCAACTACTCTAAGCAAAGTGGACACTACCCATGAACACAATGACAATGATCACGGAGAGGTTCTTTGGTAGACAAGAGAGGGAATGCAGTGTAAATTATTGTGAATATAATCCGTTATGTTTTAGAGAGCCCTGCACCACTCTAAACTCTCCAATTATCGAGAGATAAAGACCAAGCATAGTTATTCGATGTTGGAGTTTTTCCTTTAGGTTTTTTCCAGGTTAATCTTTCTTTTCTATGTTGTTTAATTGATTGAGTGATTGAGTTTACTAGTTAACTGCTTCGGTTTGGGACATTCCTAGGTGTATTCCATTTACTATAAATGCAAAGTAGCATTGGGTTTGGACATTAACCATTGGTTGGGTCACTAGGAGACCATACACATTTCTGAACACATGTAATTCACTTGATTGTTGATTCATAGCAATAACCTTGCATTGTTTTACCCAATTGATCTGTTGCATCACTATAATGAACTTGATTGGATCGTCAATTGATATTGATAGTGCAATTTTACTTTATTTGAATCACATATGTATTGCTGGCCATTCGTTCTCTTTAAAAAATTGTAGTTTTGGAGACCATATGTATGTTTAGTTGTGGCTCCGTTGAGAAAAACATGCTGAAGAAAGAAGTGTCATTAATTATGTCTTGTGGGTTGGTCAGGATATTGTGCATGGTGATGGCGTGTTATTTTATTTTGGCATATGTTGAGTGGAGTCGATTTGTTTCATAGTTTGGCATTGATCTTGGCATTCAAAAGAAAGCAAGTAAACCATTTCTAGAAATAAAATCTAAGGAGATCCATTCATTTATGTTAATGAATTCCTCTTGAGAAGCTTGATCTCAACTTGATAGTGAATGGCCCATACATGGAACTTTGATTCCACATAGAAATACATGTGTTGGAAAGATGGGTGGGCCATAGGCCTATCATTTACAGATCATAAACCGATGGTTTATGAGTTAACCAAGTTTGACATGGTTCTAGATATGCACCATTACTTAATTCAAATTCCTAGAATGCATGTTATTTATAATTTATGCTAATTTTCTATTGTGTTCATTTTTTCAGGGTCCTTATTTTGGCATGGCGTGCATCCCCAACACACATATAGCCATAGATTATAAGCTGGGAAAGTTTTACCCTACTTTATATGCAACATAAATTAATTAAAGTAATTATCAATTCAATTTTCTAGTCGCGCAATTCATGTAATTTTTGATGTATGTTAACCTCTCATTCCATTCAATTTTATGGGGTCCTCATCTTGGCGTGGCATGTTTGAATGTCAACTGACTTAGAGCCCTAGATTTTTCTATGGAACATAAGTCAACAAAGTTTGACAAGATTATTTATGCAACCTTATTAATTCAACTAGTTCAACAGTTAAGGGTACAATTCTCTAATGAAGTAATTGAGACATGCATATAGACATACCATTTTAGAATGGAATGTTGGAGGTCATACATGCATAGAACTCTCCCTTATAAATCGATAAAGATTTATTAAATTGTATAGAGACAATATTAATTAGTTAACACAATATAATGGAAATAATCAAGTGTACAATACTCATCAATAGTAATTAGTACCTCATTTTCAATTCTATTAATTTTCCCATAAAACCTTGCCAATATTTTATAATGTGAGTAACATTTTCAATAAAATTTAACTATTGACCACCCCTTTCTTTTTTTCTCTCCCATGACTCCCATGACACTTGTTTAAAATAAAAATAACTCCACTCAAACTATAAATTCACATGGACCCCGCACACCCTTAACATTATTGTTTGCATGGATCTCTCCTCTACTTTTGGGTGAGTATAGTGTGCCATGTTAGAACACCAATGAAGAGAGAGCCTATTTTAAGTCGATAACCTGCGGGAGATGGTCGATGAGGGGTTCCAACTCTTGGGAGCGTTCAACTGGGTCAATCATCTCCCATGGCTGCGACCGCTGGACCTTCTTCGAATCCATGCTCGCTGCGCCCGGCTGGTGCCGCGTGTGACAAGTTTTGTGAGAGATATCATCCAAGAGCAGCGAGGGATCACACATAAGGAAATTGTCGATTCTGATTCTGATTTTGTTGACGTTGAGGAGAGGATAGACTGGATGAGGAGGATATGATCGTTGTTCTCTGGATGGGTATTTTCAAACTCAGTGTAGTGTAGCTATAGGCTTATTGATCATAGAAATGGAGACCACAACACTTGTTGTCGAGTTTTGGTGCTTTAATTGCGTGACATTACCTTAACTTTGAGTTTGTGCATGGCAAGAAATGATTTTTCGTGGTACAGACACAACAACGTTGCTCACAGAGTGGACCATGGCGGAACTGGTGCTGAATCCTGAAGCTCAGAAGAGAGCTCAGGAAGATTTGGACGAAGAATTAGGGCGCGACCGAAGCATGAGGGATGAGGATATTCCAAAGCTGCCTTATCTCCAAGCGGTGGTGAAGGAGACGTTGAGAATGCATCTGCCTGGACCGTTGCTCTCATGGGCCCATCTGTCTACTGAGGATGTTAATATCGCTGACGGAATGTATGTTCCTATTGGTACGACCGCCATGGTGAACATGCGGTTGATTACCCACTATCCCAAGATTTGGGATTCTCCTCACGAGTTCCATCCGACCAGGTTTGTCGTGTCGGAGGGCGGGGAAAATGTCGATGTAAGGGGGAACGATTTGAGGTTTTCTCCTTTCGGTGCTGGTCGCCGAGTATGCCCTGCCTCGCCAGTGTTAATCTCTGGGTGGCTAAGTTGCTTCATCATTTTCAATGGCTTGCTCATACTGAACATCCTGTTGATTTGTCTAAGGTCCTTAAACTTAGAATTATGAGAAAGACATATAGGTCAGGTTACACTCACATTCTATATTATTCAATAAAGACTGATTACATCATTATATAGGAAAATACTCTATTTAGCTATGCCACACAAAAAATTTCTTCAAACTGCATGCAATTATAAAATATACATACAACACCCTTGCAGAAGCTTTACATATAAACGTAAACAAACAATTGCATTCTGTAAATATATGATTTCATACAGAAATAACAGTAAACACATATATGCAACATATACAGGGAAATACCCATAAACATACAGACAATTATAATCACATATATGATAAACCGTAACATAAGAACATAAATAACAATGCAGCATGTAAATTTATCATACGATTGGTACTTATCTTGGAAAAATTGTCACCAACTGCCTACAGACCGTCCACGAACCTCCTAGCCTTAGACTACACTATTCATCACTCTCAACAGTGAGTCAACCCCGAGCTGGGACTAAACTTCACCCGGGCAAAGGGATTCCTAACCAAGATAAAGGCTCATAGACAACAGGAAAGACTCTATCTCTGGTGCTCACTCAACTAATAGCCTACAACCTCTCATTCCCCACATGCCAGTCCCACCCAAGGAAATGTGCCCCTTCTCTGTTCAACAGTCCTTCGGCTACCCCACTTCCCTTCCAGGGCTTCAGGAACAGGTCGAATAGGAAGTCTCAGAGCACTGTAGCTGTAGTTTAGCACCTTCAAGAAATCAATTCCTAACAATTCTCTCGCTCAGAAAATTGCTCACGGGACTGACAACCCACCTCTTCAATTTCCCACAGGCCTGACAACCCTCTTCTTCAATCCCACGCCCAAGCTAACTAGGTACACCAACTGGAAATGGTTATGGAAACATGCTCAGATACAGTGAAATGAAAGTCTGAAGGATAACGGACTGCGTGAGTGAAATGGTCATGGAATCATTGACTAGATGATTGAATGATAGAAGGAATCATGGGAGAGATGATCGTAAGAATGATGGTGAAGGTGTCAAAATGAGCTAAGTCCCCATGATATGCTTGCATGTCCCCAAATCGACACTTGTCATGTTGGAAGCTACTTTGTTCCACTTGTCCCCAACTTTAAAACTTAGGATAAAATAATTATCCATACTTCATGTTTTAAGAAATATTAATATAATATTCATTTTTTGCTTAAGCTCTCTAGTTTATCCCTTTCCCTTAACTTTTGGACCTCCCTTTTCCTAACTGGTGGAGTTCAGTCCCCCATCTCTTTTATCGTGGTCAGTCTGTGCACAGTGATGTATTTTATATTAATCATGAGACATATACAAAATAAGCGCACTGGCCTTTAACATCTAGGCGCTCTGGCCTAATTCCAAAACATAAGCATCCCAGCTTATAATAATTTGCTCACCAACCTATAACACATATCATATACACAAGGCTCGCTGACCTCCATACTGCGTGCATTTTAGTTACTGCGCACAGTATTTAGGATTGTGCACACTACATCATTTTACTGCGTAGTACATGCACACACTATGCCATGAAAGGTGCATTACAAAATGATGTCAAAACAACTCACCAGCTTAATTACACTTACATTATATTTACAATTGGGTTCGGCCGAGGGATATTACAATCCGCTCCCCTTATTTATGCACTGTCCTCAGTGCATCATATACCCATATACAACAAAAAATTCAAAAATCCTCAAAAAGATGCAGGTATTTTGTCCGCATTGCATCCTCATGCTCCCAAGTAGCGTCCTCAGGATCGTTCCGGGTCCATTGGATGTTTACAAACCCTATGGCTTGATTATGAAGCTGCTTGATTTTCTGGTCCAAAATGCACACCGAATGCACTTTAAAAGCACCTTCTTGCTCCACCTGAATCACATTCCAATCAATAACATGATTAGCATCAAGTATATATTTCTTTAGCAATGATACATGGAATACATTATGAACAGACATAGATGTAGGCAATGCAATCATATAAGCAACTAGACCAATCCTCTCTAGGATTTCAAATGGCCCACAAAATCTGGCTGCCAACTTGGCACAGCTTCCCAGCTTCAAGGAACTCCTGTTAGTTTTCACCTTCAAGAAAACATGATCACCTACTTTGAACTCTCTGTGGGTTCTTTTCTTATCAGCATAACTTTTCTGCCTGTCTTGGGCAGCTTTTAAATTATGCTTAATTTTTATCATTTGGTCCTCCATCTCCTTGAGAAACTCTGGCCCAACTACTGTCCTATCGGTTGGATTATCCCAGCTCATTGGAGTATTTCACTTTCTGACGTAAAGTGCTTCAAATGGGATCATATTCAATGATGTCGGATACCCATTGTTGTAAGCGAATTCTACCAAGTGCAGGTAGTATTTCTATTTCGATGGTTTGTCCATCACATACATTTTCAGTATGTCTTCTATCACTTTGTTCACCCTCTTTGTCTTTCCATCAGACTCAGGATGATAAGTTGTACTAAAGTTTAGATTCATTCTAAATCCTTTGAACAATCCTTTCCAGAGATTCAAGGTGAATTTTGGGTCTCTGTCAGACACAATTGTTTTAGGAATTCTGTGCAATCGTGCCACTTCCTTCATGAAAATATCAGCAACATCTACTTCCTTGTGATTAGTTTTCAGTGGAATAAAATGGGCAGTTTTTGTAAGTTTGTCCACCACCACCATGATCGAATCATGCAGCTTGCCTGTTCTGGGCAATCCCATAATAAAATCCATTGTCACCACTTCCCACTTCCATTCAAGAATGGGCAAAGGTTGCAACAACCCTGCTGGGTGCCTATGCTCAGCTTTAACTTTCTAGCATTCCATACATCTTGCGATGTATTCAACGAGCTCTCTCTTCATACCTGGCCAAAAGTAACGGCTCTTGATCACTACCATGATTTTTTGATATCCAAGGTGCCCTGCATAAGGGATATTGTGCATTTAATGCAAAATCATACGTTTCAAGTCCTGGACATTTGGAACAAAAATTATGTTCTTGTGCAACAGTATTTCATCTATTCCCAAATTATAATTACCCACCTTTTGTGGTATCTTACCCTGTTGTAGCTTTGCTACCAATTCTCTGTATTGCAGATCTGCATCTGCAGTTTCCATAATTGTGCTTTTAATATCAGTTTGATACATGCTAATGGTTGTAGCATGTAGTTCATGCACCCTTCTACTGGTTGCATCAGCCACTTTATTCTTTTTCCCCTTGATATGTTTTATATCAAAGTCATATTCTCTTATAAATTATAACCATCTGCTTTGCCTAGCATTTAGATTTGGCTGATCAAATAAATATTTCAGACCATTGTGGTCTATTCTTAGCTCAAACCTCTTCCCCATGAGGTAGTGTCTCCATTTCCTCAAGGCATGCACTATGCATGCCAACTCCAAATCATGAGTGGCATAGTTTCTTTCATGGTCATTCAACTTCCTTGATTCATAACATATAACAAACCCATTTTGAATGAGGACTCCACCAAGTCCTTCATTATATGCATCTATGCATACAATGACGTCTTCATTTGGGTCTGCAATCCTTAATATTGGAGCATTTGTTAATAATTGTTTCAAGTGTTGGAAACTCTTTTCGCAATCCAGTGTCCACTGAAACTTCACCCACTTTCTTTGCAAGGAAGTGATTGGGTGTGAAATCTTTGAGAATCCTTCAATAAATCTTTTGTAGTAGCCTGCAAGACCCATGAATGATATCACCTCTATCAAATTCTTCGACGCTGACCATTCTCTAATGTCTTATATCTTCTTAGGATCCACTGCTATCCCATCCTTTGAAATGATATGCCCCAAATAATGAATTTGTTTCTGATAAAATGAGCACTTGCTCAATTTGTCATACAAGTGATGCTCCCTTAATACTTGCAACACCATCCTCAAATGATGTTCATGCTCTTCTTCTGACTTAGAATATATAAGAATGTCATCCAAAAAGAAAATGACAAACTTGTCCAGATATTCTCAGAAAACACCATTCATTAAGCACATGAAAATAGCTGGTGCATTTGACAACCCAAATGGAACCAATGTGAACTCTTAATGACCATACCTTGTCCTGAAGGCAGTCTTGCTGATATCTTCATATTTAATCCTTACCTGATGGTACCCTGATCTAAGATCTATCTTTGAAAATATCTTTGCATCCTTCAATTGATCAAAGAGATCATCAATTGGCAGAGGATACTTGTTCTTAATAGTCACTTTATTCAATTGTCTAAAGACAATGCACAATCTTAATGTTCCATATTTCTTTTTCACAAATAATACTGGGGCACCCCAAGGTGACACACTTGGGAGTATATACCCCTTCTTCAAAAGTTCTTCAAGTTGCATTTGCAACTCCTTCAATTCTAGTGTACTCATTCTGTAAGGAGTTTTTGACACTGGAGCTACTCCAGGCATTAGATTTATAGAGAAATCAATGTCTCCTTTTGGGGGTAGTCCTAGTACTTCCTTGAACACATCTTCAAATTCTTCTAGGACTGCACAATCTTCTAAATTTGGCACATTATCTTTAGGTGTCTCTTATATATGAGCTGTAAATATTTGACACCCTTTTCTGTAACATTTCTTCAATTGCAATGCTGAAATTTCTCTAATGGTTACTACCCTAGGAATTCCCTGCACTTTCTTTAGTTTCCCTTCCTCATCCAAGCAAGTAAATGCTTTGTTGTGACAACCTAAGAGAGTATGATGTCGATCCAACCAATCCATCCCTATTAGACAGTCATAGGAACCTAAAGGCAAGATGTTCATATCCACCTTGGTGTTCATTCCATTCATGTCCATGAAGCATGACTTTACCATCTCATTAACTCTTCTTTTGGCTCCTATAGCCAGCTGCACCAACCAGGATTTCCCATGCTTGCTTCTTGGTAATTGCAAACTTTTCACCATCTTAGGGTATATATAACTATGACTAGCTCCTAAATCAATTAAAATAGCAATGGTTTGGTTGTTGATCATACCTTCCACTTCAATCATGTGGGACTAATACTCTACTTTCTTGTTTTCCAGGGCTGCATAGATCCTTGGCACATATCTGCTCATGTCCTCCATTGTTTCATTTTTTTGTACATTGTGAACAACCCTACCCTTTTCACCTCTGTGAGGACAATCTCTAAACCTATGATCTCCTTTACAACCCCAACATTGAATAGGTGGTTGCCTTGGCCTTTGACTCCCCATGTCAATCGTTCTGGGTTCTTTAGGCATTTGTTATCCCTGTGGATTATTTCAGAAGAATGGTGGCTTAGCTCCCTTCTTCTTCTAATCCATCTTGAATTTCTTTTTGTCTTCCCAAGCCTTTTGGAAAGTTGGCCTTGCTTTCTGTTGATCATATAGGCATTTAGCTCACCTTATGGTCTCTTCCCATGTCTTGGGATCATCATACTGTATTTTTTCACTGATGAATGATGGCAATCCACTTAAATACCTTTGAATTTTGTCTGTCTCATCCTTGATGAAAGAGACATACTTCAACAGTTCTAGAAACTTCTCTCATATTCATGTATGGTCATACTTCCAAGCTTGAGTTCAAAGAACTCCTTCATTTTCTTGTCATAGTATCTCTTAGTCAAGTATTTATTCTCAAAATACTTCTTGAATTCCCTCAAAGTAACACTTTTCTCTTTAATGTGTTGCACCTACACAAGTTGATCCCACCACATGGAGGCCTTTCCCTTGAGTTGATAGGTAAAAATTCTACCTTCTGCATGAGAAGAATAATTATGTAATTGAAAATACTTTCTCATGCCCAACAACCATGTTTCTGCATCTTCATCCTTCTTGTGATCACCATCAAATGTAGGAGGTTTGATTTTGTTCATTTCTCCTCGTAGCTCGTCCACCCCAGACCTCTTATGCCTTCTGACAGGGGATGGACTTGAGTTGTTTCCTTCTCTCTTATTGGAATGCCTTGGAGAGTGATGGTGGTGTCTGCTAACAATTCTTGCTTTTCTTTTCTCATCCAAAGGCTTGTGACTTCCAGATTTGCTTAAGCCACTCTCCTTAACCACTTTATTTTTTATTCTGTTCAATCCCTCCAATAACTTCATGTTGAAGTCATCCTGTTGCTCCTTGGATTTCATAAGCCTTTCATTATCGGCTTTATGGATTTGGACATCCTTCTGCAAATTTTTAATGGTCTCTACCATATTCATGTTTTCATTCCTTTCTTCTCCATGTCCATTGGAGTTTGTTCCTTCAATGCCCAAATGGACATCCATCCCTCTGCTCTCATCTTGTTGATTGTAATTCCCCTGTGCCTCTTACATTCCTATGGAATTTGCACTGATTTGATCTAATTTGTTCTAGTTGTTGTTTATTCTACAAAACATCCAGCCATTGAAACTTATCAGGCTAACAATTCAACAATTCATGAAAAATATTAACCATTTTGGTTCAATATATACATCAGAATTATCTCTTCTGATTTCTTGGTGTTATCACCCTGAAAATTCTAGATAAGACCCAAGTCTTGAGAACATAGACGCATGACGCCTTCAGAGATACATCTAGGAAAAATGTAGTTTGCCTAAACCACTTTCGCCAAGACGCGGTATCACGTGTTTCAATATGTCAAAACCACCACTCATGGAATGGGCGACGGCTAGTCAAATCACCCTGTTTCACTCGTTCGGTACTTCACAGCCATGTGACATCAGCTGAACACCACCATATAACGAACTCAAAAGCTAATCATTTGAAATGGATTAGCCGACCATGGCAACCCAACACACTTGTATGTTATGAACATAAATATACATATATCATAGATATTCATAACATAATAATTAATAAATAATAATTATTAATAATGAAAGGTCATGTCTCAAAGGACATGACTATTTGTAAAGGGAACCCCTACGTGGGTATATAAACGAGCCCTCATTCTCAATTGTAATCATCTATCTATCTTACTATTCATTCTTATTACATATATATTTGTCCATATGGATTTGATTACTATATTCCAGATATTTTGGATAATTTTTGTGTGAGCGAACTTTGTTCGTCTCATTTGGTATCAGAGCTTCGTTTCGTTGATCCCAGCCTTTGGCTAGTCTCTTTGTCAAACCTTGTCTAAACCATCTTTTGGCCAAACCAGAGTTTCTCTGATTTTTTGGGTCATTGACCACTACCAGACCTTGCCACTAGACTTTTTGTCACATATCGTTGCCCTTGGCAACATAACTGTTGGTTTTTTACCACCATTTGGCCCTTGGCCACAACCAAAAATTACGTTCAAGAAAGAAAAAACCTCCGCTGTAAATTGAAGAATAAAAAAAAAAAACAATTAAATAAATAAAATAATAATTTATAATTATAACTAACAATCCATACATCCACGGATTTTATTGAGGCCACCCAATTCGTACAACAATTGAGATCTGTACCAATTATGTTGCCTTACAAATCAAAGTTAATTAATCAAATAAAAAAAATCCGTGCAATCGCTGCAGAGTCTGTACTATCTCCAATTAATTTTCGCATTAGAATTTGCCAATTAGTTATTAAAAAATTCCATACAACCATTGAAATTTGTTATCACTGTCCGTACACTTATAGTGAAACAATCCATCTGCACAAATTCACCACCGTACTGCCATTTCCGTACTGTCATATTATTGCAGAAATTAAATCAATTTTGTACATCCACAGTCTGCCATCGGTTGTCATCTGTTTCCATACAACCCACAATCCTGGTCCGTACGTTGTCACCCACTACCATACAACCCACAATCCCAATCCGTACATTGCATCTGCCACACCGTACCTGCCTGTTGACAAAACTGTACCAAACTGTACCATCCACTGAAAAACCTGTCCGCCGTACCAATTGTCAATTAAATTTTTTTTAATTGTTGAACAACTCAGCCATCTGGTCTGTACAACGAATATTTCAGATTTGTAACAACCGTTTTTGGGAGTCCGTACGGCCGCGTCTCATTCCGTATGGTCACCTCTACCTTTGCTAGTTTCCTAAAAAAGCTTAAAGCATAAAAATAATTACTCTAAGTCAAGAAGGTTGTAACTATATAAATTACAAATAATAATTAAATAAGAAGGGTCGACCCAGTCAAAAGTACAACCACCTATCAAAATTCACTAAGTGAAGACAAAAAGTAAGCTATCGAATACACATTATTCAGATTTATAAGTGAGAAGGTTATTCAAGGAGAAAATCAAAGGATAATTTAATTAAAATTATAACCTATCATAATCATTGGCATGTGACTCAAAGAAATTAAGTTGAAAGTACTTTATATTTTATATTAAGAAGGAAAAAGTAACAAGGTCTTCAATCAAATTACTATATATATAAAGGTTGAATTTTTATAAAGTATAAAAAGGGGTTAACAAAGGTTGAATTTTATAAAGTATAAAAAGGGCTTAACAAAAGAAAAAAAATCTCATATATATTGGAAAGTTTTTTTTAAAAAAAGGTCAATTCTGAAGGAAAGAAGAAGTTAATTATTTTGATTAAGATAAAAGGACAATTCAAAAATGAGCGAAATGGAATTTTGTAGTAAAAAACAAGGAAGATTTCCTTCTACTTATAAAAAAATATGTGGATCATTTATTAAATGTTAATGGGATTATTCAAGGAAAGAATATCAACATCGTTATTTGTCCGACCGCTAGGAAAAATCACATTAATGTTGACCTAGCAAACCAATAAATGGTTTTAGAACCAAATATAATTGAAAATGACACGTGTCTTTTCGATGGGAAATATGAAATTAAGAACCTACAACTATCTATTGATGAGTACAAATTCATAGGTCAATTCAATATGGTATCAATGTATCAAGGCGGTGTTGATATAATTCTAGGGTCAACTTGGGTAGATACATTAGGTACTTTTATGTTCAACACAAGGAGAAAGTTTTTAACATTTTCTTATAAGAAAAAGAAATTCACATTACAGGATGCTACAATGAAGTCAATTTCCGAAGCTCCATCATCAGAAGACCTGAAGGACATATCAGAAGTGATCCTTCCAGATAACCAGAAGTCAATACAGAAGTTGCAAGATCGACAAGAAGAAAGTGACAAAATCATCATTGAAAAAGACAAAGAGATTTCTCGCCTAAGAAATCATAATCAGAAACTACTTGCAAAAATCATGAAGTCCAAGGAGAAGAAGCGGTGTTTTCAAAAGTTCGAACAAGAAAATCAAGGTCTCAAAGAGAAATTAACCGAAAAAAGAGGAAGAAAACTCCTGCCTAAGGAACCTTAATCAGAAGTTACTAGAACAAATTAAAATCTTAAAGGATGAAAGAAGGGAGAATCTAGAATAAAAAAATAAAGATGACAAGTCAGAAGATGAAGAAGAACTTTTGCGATTAAGACAACATAATCAAGATTTATTAACTCAGATTAAAAATCTCAAGCACGATAAGAAGTATTTACAAGGAGAGCTATATCGCAAAACATCATTAATCGACAAAGAAACAATGATTGATCCAATAGAGAATTTATCCGACATTCAAATCTCGACAGTAGAAAAAGGAACCAATACAAAGTCAAATAATGGGCATATTCAAAATAATGCTTATGTGGACAGATCAATACAAACATCAAAAGAATATGATTCCAAGGAAAGGTCACAAGAGATTAGGATGCCTTATCATCATCCAAATCACAAGAGTCCTTCTGACCAACGACTAGGAAAAGAGGAAAATAAACAATGTTCTTCTTACCAACAAATAAAATACCACACTGAAAA
>ML784710.1:34339-51531 GCA_009831015.1 Picea engelmannii | reverse complement strand
TCAATCATCAAACAATTCCAATGAAAGTAGATTTGGGATGGATCACTCCCCAAAAGATGCAACACATTAGTTTGGGAATTCGAAGGTTATATCATCTTGTTTCATCGAGAGTCACAACTACAAGCACAAAAGATTTGAGAAGACATCGTGTGCTAGAAAAAAAGTTCAAAGGGAAGCCTTCCAGTGCTTATGCTTTGAGGACAAAGCATTTTTAAGGGGCAGGCAATGTTATGAATATAAATATATATATATCATAGATATTCATAACATAATAATTAATAAATAATAATTATCAATAATGAAAGGTCATGTCTCAAAGGACATGACTATTTGTAAAGGGCACCCTTGCGTGGGTATATAAACAAGCCCTCATTCTCAATTGTAATCATCTATCTATCTTACTATTCATTCTTATTACATATATATTTGTCCATATGGATTTGATTACTATATTCCAGATATTTTGGATAATTTTTGTGTGAGCGAACTTTGTTCATCTCATTGTACGTAGTCTGTCTGTGCTTCATAATTGGGATTCTATAAATACCAATTCTCAAGTATGGAGATATAATCTTATCCATAAACGAAGTAATCTCCAAATTGCTCAACTTTCTATTCTCTGTAAAAGCATTTCGATATCCACAAACTAAGATACATGGATAAAGATAAATCCAGTGATACTGGTTATTCGAGCAACATGCTAGACTTTCCTATGAATAAGGAGGAAAGGGTACTTGTTCACCTTCTAGAGACTAAATTCCACACAGAACCAGCTATAGACTCGCAGTTGGAAGTCAGGTTGAATCCTACTATGAAGGATTTAGTCATCAACAGACCAGCTACTAAGAAGAAAAGGATCAAGCAGCAGAAGAAGGAAACCACAGCTGAAATGACCGAAAGTGTTGGAGAGAATCAACCGGTCTATTTAGATTCTTTAAAGGAGGAGATCGCTAAGCTGAAATGAGTCCTCATCTAAAATTAAGTATATTTCAATGAATTTTGGACAACTGGTAGCAGAGGTAAGGGCCCCTAGAGATGATAGGCCTATTCTTAAATGGTCCCTTTACAATAGGATAATTGTTATCATTCATTTTTTGTAATGTTGGGATTAATACGATTACATAAATACATAAGTGAATTTTGGATTGTTTATTACAAGATTCTAACTGTTGGTGTTATGAGTATTGTTTTCTTTCATAGTATGCTTTTCTTGTAAGCTTATATTTCACTTCCATCTGTCTGAATTGGAGGAATATAAAACTCAGAATTCATTTATGAGATGCTCTTGGCTTAGCAATTTAGACTATATTTATTTCTTCTCAAACTAGCTTTGAATTCATTTTAAATAATGCTCCGATGTGGTTGTGTGTTTCTTTTTCCTCTAATACCATGAAAATTTTTCTATTAAACTTAGACTCATCTCCTTCCAAACGACTTCGCGCGCACAAAAATTCAACCTGTACACCCATATTTATCATGCACAACAACACCACAAGGTAAATCGTGCTTCCGTGCACCTATATCAACTATGCATTTCTTCTCCGTCGCACCAATAACTTGTGTGCACTACTTTTGCGTTGTGCGCCAATATCCACTGCGCACAGTTTTGGTATCACACACTGATATTCCACATGCATTTCTCCCTATGCATTGCACCATGCCAAAGTTCAATATGCCCCACCGCGCACAATAATCTGTGCACATCATTGAATACACTGTCGCGAGACGACTTATACTCATACTATGCACACACCAACCAAACTCCTCTATGTTTTGAAATGCTTGCGCACCCCACGTGCACATTACTATGTGTGTGCTCACTGCACAATGAAAAATTCAGCGCGTTCATCCACACAAAATATTCTTCCGCGTGGCGCCACAATTTACCGTGCACACCTGCACGCCAACATTTTTCACACAGTGCCAAAAATTTCCATGGACGCTCTGTGACTTGAAATTTGGTCACTTCGAAATTAATTTTTTGTGAATATTCGCTTCAACTAAACCTTTCCAGCCTATCCAGTCTCAGTGTTGGAACTGAAGCTCTGATACCATCTTGTAACATCCTCGACCACCCATGACCGGGCCACGCTACATGAGGGAACACTTTCATTCTCTCACTACAGAACATATTGTAACATACCCAGTATTCAACTGAGCTATGCCACATAAATTTTCTCTTCAAACTACATGCAATTATAACATATACATACAACACCCTTGCAGAAGCTTTACATATAAACGTAAACAAACAATTACATTATGTAAATATACGATTTCATACGGAAATAATAGTAAACACATATATGCAACATACACAGGGAAATACCCATAAACATACAGACAATTATAATCACATATATGATAAACCGTAACATAAGCACGTAAATAACAATGCAGCATGTAAATTTATCATACGATTGGTACTTATCTTGGAAATATTGTCACCAACTGGGTACAGACCATCCACAAACCTCCCAGCCTTAGACTACACTGTTCATCACTCTCAACAGTGAGTCACCCCCGAGCTGGGACTAAACTCCACCTAGGTAAAGGGATTCATAACCAGGCTAAAGGGTCATAGACAACAATAAATAATCTGTCTTAGGTGCTCACTCAACTAACAGCCTACAGCCTCTCATTCCCCACATGCCTGTCCCACCCAAGGAAGTGTGTCCCTTCTCTACTCAATAGTCCTTTGGTTGCCCCACTTCCCTTCCAAGGCTTCAGCAACATGCCAGACATGAAGTCTCAGAGCACTGTAGCTACAGTTTAGCACCTTCAGGAAATCAATTCCCAACAATTTTCTTGCTCAGAGAATTTCTCACGGGCCTGACAACCTGCCTCTTCAATTTCCCATGGGCCTAACAACCCACTTCTTCAATCCCGCTCCCAAGATAACCAAGTACACCAACCGAAAATGGTTATGGAAATAGGCTCAGATACAGTGAAATGAATGAATGAAGGATAACAAACTGCGTGAGTGAAATGGTCATGGAATCATTGACTGTATGACTGAATGATGGAAGGAATCATGGGAGAGATGATTGTAAGAATGATGGCGAAGGTGTCAAAATGAGATAAGTCCCCACGATATGAATGCATGTCCCCAACTTGACACTTGTCATGTTGGAAGCTACTTTGGTCCACTTGTCCCCAACTTTAGAACTTAGGATAAAATAATTATCCATACTTTATGTTTTAAGAAATATTAATATAATATTCCTTTTTGGTTTAAGCTCTCTAGCTTAGCCCTTTCCCTTAAATTTTGGCCCTCCCTTTCCTTAATTGGTGGAGTTTAGTCCCCCATATTTTTTATCATGGTCGGTCTGCGTGCAACGATGTATTTTATATTAATCATGAGACATATACAAAATAGGTGCACTGACCTTTAACATCTAGGCGCTCTGGCCTAATTCCAAAACATAAGCATCCCAACTTATAATAACTGGCTCACTAGCCTATAACACATATCATATACACAAGGCTCGTTGACCTCCATATTGCACGCACTTTAGTTACTGCGCGCGGTATCCAGGAATGTGCACACGACATAATTTTACTGCACAGTACATGCGTGCACTATGCCATGAAAGGTGCATTACAAAATGATGTCAAAACAACTCGCCAACTTAAGTACACTTACATTATATTTACAATTGGGTTTGGTTGAGGGATATTACATAGTCGGTTACAACAAACAAGTCGGTTACATAGTCGGTTACATAGTCAGTTGAGGGATATATCATGAACAAGTCAAATAACTGCAATAACATATTTGGTCTGGCCGATGTGATAATCATATCTACAACAGTAGTGGAGGCATGGTCTGTAGCAGAAGATGATGTATGGTCAGAAGGAAGTGGAAGTGGAAGATCAAGAGGTGGTCAGTCGACTCTGTAAGGAGAAGTGGGAGGTGGGGGAGGAGGTGGTTGGTCAACTCTCTAAGAAGAAGTAGGAGGTGGTTGGTCGAATCTCTAATGAGAAACAGGCGGTGGAGGAATATGTGCTTCATGTTCATCTTGGTGAGGTGAAGAAGGAGTAGGAGGACATGGAGAAGGATGATGACCACCCTCATCAGTCGATGGGATACTGGAAGAAGAGTGCTATCATCGGAAGCCCTCCTCACTGCTAGTAGTCTGATAGCTCTGACGATATGATGCATAAGAGGCATCATTTCACGCGGCATCTCCCTCCAAATTTCCAAGAGCATAGGATCTGCTTTAATGTATCGCATTAGCACAGGGAAGACTCCCACCTCAACCAAAAGTGCATAGAGTCGGTCTCCCAACTCCAACCTGAATCTAATATCTGGCCTACAGCACATGTTGGGTATCTGCACTGGAGGACCCTAACCCACCATAGCCTCAGGCATCTCCTCATCCACATTTGGTGGGGGAGGAGGCACATCCCCAAGGAATGTGTCGATATCTGCAAAATATATAGTACGCAACAATAATTAGATTGTTTCATTAAACAATTTAATAAAACAAGTTAAAGAACGTGTTAGAATTAATTTTATTCTAATTAAGTAATACATTAAAATGAAACTAGATTAATTTAAACAAAACACTTATATTACCTCTAGCGTCTGGTGTCTCATCCAGTGTGAAGAGGATGTTCGGACATCCTCACCAATCCAACCCTGTGTAGGGACACGACACCATCACGAACGTGTGATTTCCCTCACTGGGTAGTAGCCCTAGTGCGCCAGTGGAAATCTTGGCTGGAAACTCCAGTTGGTCCCTCTTGGGCATCATCTCACCCCACATGTGCATCTACACCTGAGTCATCGACCTAGAAGGATGATGGACAAAAGTAGGCCTCGTCTCCAGAAGCCTCTCAAAAAATAAACAAAACAACTCTGAAGCAAAAGGGAAGTTCGCCCTCCCACGTATCATAGCATGACATTTATCTAGAGATATACAAAACTACTACAAAAAAATGGCAAATCGTCTAATACATCATGGCCTTTGTACCAAAGAATCAACATAATACAAAAGAGTGCAACTAAATCGTTTCCCATCACTGATAAAGTGTAAAAATCCCTCTCCCTCACCTCCCAATCCCGTACAACATTGTACAGGTCAAACCTCTACTCCTGTTGTTGCTACTGCTCTCTCTGTTGACATCTCTGCATGATTAACATATAAAATACACCAGCCTCATACATAAAACATAAAAAAAAAAATAGTAAATGAGAAATTTATTTATAAATACGAAAAAATAACTTTCTTCAAAAAATAAGTAAATTTCATCACCGGTGCGCCAAAAAAACAGTCAATCACCACCCGTGGTGCGTATATTACTTGTGAGCACCATCTACAGGGCGCACATGTAACACAACGCACCATATAAAATTTGTTATATTATTTTACGTGGTGTGTTGTATAACCTTATCGCACTAGTGCGTTAAGGTTAACTAACACACTGCCTAAAATAATAAAAACTTAAAATCCTAAATCACTATAAAACCATTTTTTTTTTAATTTGTTACTATAGTGCGTAGCCTTTCCCGACATGCACTGGTGCATTACAGGAAAGGTGACTACACCAATAATTTTTTAAAATTTGATAATTACGGTACTTTGACATTTAGGCTCTAATTCTTTATGGTGGTGCGTTGGGTAATCAATAACATTGATACGTAAGTTTACCAATGCACCACATAAGATAATATATCTTATGTATGTGGTGTGTCGTTTAACGTAACGCTTTGGTGCATTAACGTTATTTCTATGCACTGCAAAAAAACAGCTATATTATTTTAGGCGATGCATGGGTAAAATTATGCACCGATGTGTTAAAGTTTACCCAACACATCGGTGTGTTAGAGTTTACATACGCACCACCGAAAAAAATTAGGCATGGTGTTTCGATGCACCTTATAAATTTTCAAGGTGCACCGTCTGTGGTGCGAGATAAACGATTCGAACACACCGCACAGAAATATATATATATAGATAGATAGATAGATAGATAGATAGATAAATAGATAGATAGATAGATAGAGAGAGAGAGAGAGAGAGAGAGAGAGAGATTAAACAGTGGAAATTTAAGTGAATTTTGAATTTAATACGCTAAAATTTTTATTTATAAAGAAATAAAGACATTACCTGGAAATTTCCTCGTCGGGGAGGCATGGTTGTCACATAGTCCAAAAAAACAAATCTGTCCATCGTTTGGAAAAACTTGAAATCCATGCACTAAGCAACGAACAGAAGGAAGGCAACCAAGGGAAGCACCGATAGCAGGGTGCTTCAGAGAGGAAAAGTTTGCATCGGTGCTTGACAACTCTACAACACTGAAAAGGGTATAAACGAATTTTACAGCAGGTAAAAAAAAATGATTTAACCCTATTACAGTGTACTCGATTATTAGATGCACCAGTGCGTTGGTATTTAAGTAGCGCACCAGATTTTTGTTTAAATAACCCTACCATGGTGCGTCATTTTTTAGAGCAACAATTTACACCGGTGTGTTAGTATTTAAGTAGCACACATAAGTATATTTTTTTTAAACAACCTTACCACGGTGCGCCAATTTTTAGAGCATCGGTGCATCCATAGTAGAAAACTCACAGGTGCATTATGTATTTATAAAATCACCCTAAAAAACATCCGCTAAAATATCCACCCACTCACCTCCTCTAGTGTCCTTCGTTATAAGTGAATTTTTGGGCTATTTTTATAGGGGCTTCCGCAAAAACCTCTTTTAGAGGGTTTTTTTCTTTGTAGTGTGTGTGTGTGTGTGTGTGTGTGTGTAATTAAAATACATAACCATTGAGCCACGTTTTCTTTGCAAGAATTTCAAAGTGTTAAATATGACAACATAAAACTTTAGACACAATCCAAAAATCAAATTTATTAATGATTGCAAATTGTAATGTTTTTCAAAGTACAACCTACTGATTACAAATCATAATGTTTTTAAAAGTACTACAACCTTAGTCGGTATCATAATTATTGACTAATTAATAACGAAGAACTGATATCCAGGTTGGAAGCAGAAGTTGTTGATCTCAGAAAGAAAGTAGAGAAGTGAAACACTCACATCAAGTTCATGAACAACTCAACAATCTTGGATGAAATCCTAGATATACAAATATCTCCAAATGATAAATCTGGTCTTGGATACAACAAGGAAGTTGCACACTCTGAAGTTGGCTCCTCTAAGAAACATGATGCAGGCCCCTCATTTTCAAAAGGTGAAAGTAAAGCTGCAAGTCAAGCACCAGCACAAAGTTGTTGAAAAGTCAACAAGAAACATGTGTCTAATTTACTTTTCCCTTAAACAAATTGGACAATAAATACTAATCTATTATCTCATAATTACTTGAAATAATTAACTGAAATGGAAAATCAGTTAACTATGGGAAATTCAAGTTCAAAGGTTGACTGGTAAGACATGGAGGTGACTTGGAGTTGTAACAGAGTTATAAATGTAGTTATAAGAGTTGTGAAGTAGTTTAACTTATTTAAGTGAGTTAAGTCCAGTTGTACTAGTTGTAACTAAACTTGCACTAGTGAGAGTTCAGTGGATTAATTATTAATTAATTCAAATCAGTGAACTCACATGCAACTGAAGATTTGCCATGGTTAACTACATGCATGTCAGATTCAGTGGAGACCTAGTTGAGATAATAGGTGAAAGGGACAGTTTGTCTATCAGTTGTGATTTGAGTGAAGTGAACTCATGCAATCACACATGCAGTGGATATGCTCATGAGAATGTGAAAACTAAGTAATTTGAATTCATTTTGTGTGAATTCTAATTGCAAGGATTGTACAGAGGAGGCAGGCTATCTGGACACAGAATATTGGCACATGTATTTGTTGAGTTTTGTATGACAGTGTGAGACGATTTTATTGTACTGAGAGCTCTTGGATTAGAGTTTTGTATGAGATCATTTCATGATCCATGATATACATAATATATGATAGTGGGGTTTTTAGCTTTACGCTTTCCCGGAAAAACTTCTGTGTTATGTGTTCTTGATTTTCACTTTGTGATCATGGTTTAAATTTCCGCAAGAATATTAGTAGAAGCGATTATGTATTTAATAGTGGCATATAATTGTTAGATCAGGAGAATCGTAGGAAATACATTAATTGTATTGAAATTTCTACATGGTATCAGAGCCATGGAGCCACGGAAGTGAGGTGCGAAAATAATAGTATTTTCATAGGTCCCATCTCTAGCAGGGTGCAAACCTTAGTAATGAAAACTTCGCACATTTCTAGGAGTAGAAATTCTCACACCCTACTCAAAGGAGAGGTGCGAACTTCATTAAGATTCTCACAGGTTTCTCAAAGGAGAGGTGCGAACCTCCCTCACCCCACTCTGCATTACAGTGCGAACTTCCTTGTGATTTTCGCAGGATGTACACTGGTAGGGTGTGAACTTCCCTCAAGTTTCTCTTAGGTGGGGTGCAAACCTCCCAGGGCAAGAAGGATTGTAGCAGTTGAGTTTGTGTTTGGACAAAATTCGAATTTGCAGAAGGACTTTCTTGGTGCTACAGTTGATTCAAGATTGAAATGGTTTTCAATGGCTTGAGGTTGGAGTATGCACTCAAGGGCAGCTCAAACTACATTACTTGGAAGGATAGGATGGAATCAATACTCAAAGACAATTGCTTGAAGGAATACATTGACAAAGATGTTCCTCAGTCGGATGCGACAGACACTACAAATCTTGATGCATGGCAAAAGAAAGTGGAAAAGGCGAGGAGGATCTTGTTGGAGGGAGTATGAGACCACATTGTCTTAAGTCTCCATGGGAAAACCACACCACATGCAATGTGGAAGGTTTTGACGGATCTGTTCCAAAACAGTAGCGACCATAGGAAATTGGCACTCAAAGATAAACTCAGGAAGATTAAGATGGAGAAGGGTGACTCCATTCTAAAATATCTCATGAAGTTTGTCCAATGTCGGGATGAGCTTGGAATTGTGGGAATAATAGCTGATGTTGATGATTTGGTGAGCTTGGCTCTCCTAGGACTTCCCAAGAGTTGGCACAGTTATCAAGACTCTATCAATGGAAGGGAAAAATTGCCATATTGGGAATGACTATGGTCGGATCTAGTGCAGGAGGAGTTTAGGAAGAACACGAAAGATGGATCTTCATCAAAGCATGATGATGAAGAGGATTGTGCTTTGACTACCAAGGCAAGGAAAGGGAAAGGGAATAAATTCCATTCAAAATCCGAGTCTAAAGTCAAGAAGCCGGATTTTTCCAAAGTAAAGTGTTTTCACTGTCATGAACATGGGCATCTCGTTACTAACTGTCCGTAGAAGAGGAAGAACAAGACAGTTTTTGGAGCTGCAACTGGTGAGGCTCTTGTCTCACAATTTGAACTTGACTTCTCTTTGATCACATGCATGGCATCAAGTGCATCGGGATCGGTGTGGTATTTGGATAGTGGCACTTCCTACCACATGATGGGAGATAAAGAGTCTTTCAGTGACTTGGAGGAGAAAGATCTCAGAATGCATATAGAGATGGGCAACGATGGATGATACAGTGCGACTGGTATTGGTACCATTACCTTTCAGAGGGAGTCAGGTAAACCATTTCAATTGAAAAATGTTATGCATGTTCCAGGTCTGAAGAAAAACCTAGTCTTAGTCGCAATGTTGGAGGACAGAGGCTATGACGTTGTTTTCAGCGATGGAAAAGTGTTCCTGCGACATAAATCAATGGGTCAAGTCAAGAATATAGGGATTCGAGTTAAGAATCTCTACATGCTGGAGGTAGATAGTTGTGGTGCCATGGTGGGCAAGGCAAAAAAAGTGGTGAGCCGAGATGAGGGCGAATTATGGCACGGGAGATTGGGCCATATTCATCATGGATCCTTGAAGATCATGTAGCAATTATCTACTGGACTTCCAAGGGGAACACTTGCTCACTTAGATCAATGCAAGGGGTGCACCCTGGGGAAGTATGTAAAGTCCACCTTTCATGAAAAGGAGAACCATGCTTTAGTGATCCTGGAGAGAATTCACATAGATGTGTGTAGACCATTCTCAGTTGCTTCAACAGCAAAACATAGGTATTATGTTATTTTTGTTGATGACTTTTCTCGTAAATGTTGGATATTATTCATGCAGAAGAAGGATCAAACATTCTCAAATTTATGTGAGTTTAAAGAATTGGTGGAGAAAGAATCGGGGAAGCAAGTGAAAGCTCTAAGGAGAGATAATGGTGGAGAATAAATCTCTAACAAATTCAAAGACTTCTACAACAGAGAAGGAATTCGAAGAGAACTCATAGCGCCTCATAACCCACATCAAAATGGGGTCGCGGAGAGGAAGAACAGAATGATCGTGGGTGCAGCACGAGCGATGTTGAATGATCAGGGCCTAACAATGCATTTGTGGGCAGAAGCATGCAATAATGCGGTTTATGTGCAAAATCGTTGTCCTCATAGAGTACTTGGCATGAGTACACCTGAAGAAGCTTTCACTGGTAAGAAACCTGATGTTTCTGATTTTAAGATTTTTGGCTCATCTTTTTATGTGCATGTGACCAAGGATTCCAGGAAGAAGCTGGAACCAACTGCTGAAGTTGGGATATTTTTGGGGTACACAGAAACACCCCATAATTATCGTGTATATTTGTCGAACAATAATATGACTATTATGCGATGGGATATAAAATTCGATGAGGGGAAATCCATGCGGTTGTCGCTTGAGAGGGAGCTAGACTTGCATGCAGAAGAGGAACTGTTGGTTCCCAAAGATGAGTCTCAATATGTGGATCAGCCACATGAGGAGGTTCATGGAGTGGAGGAAACCATGCATGCAGAGCCATCCATCGGAAATGGCAGAAAGCGCACCACAGAAGCTGACAGATTGAGACTAGATGTTGCACAGAATGTAGGAGCCTCTACTTCACAGCCCAGATAGAGACAGTCTCCTGATCGATTTGCTGGATACATGGCTCTCATGAGCAAATGTATTGTGACTAAACCATCTTCTTTTTAGGAAGCAGTGCAGATCCCACTTGGGTTGATGCTATGGTAGAGGAGTATGACTCCATTGTAAAAAATAGTGCATGGGAAATTGTCCCAAGATTGATTGATAAATCAGTGGTAGGATCGAGATGGATCTACAAGGTAAAGAAAGTTGTTGATGGGAGTGTGGAGAAATACAAGGCTAGGTTTGTGGACCAAGGCTTCTCACAGATCGAGGGGATATATTATGATGAGACCTTTACACCTGTCACAAGGTACTCTTCCATAAGATCCATCCTTTCACTTTCAGCGCAGATGGGCTAGCGCATTCAGCAGATGGATGTTAAAATTGTGTTTCTCAATGGGATCATTGAGGAAGAAGTGTACATTGAGTAGCCAAAATGTTTTGAGACCTTTGATAGGGATTTGCATGTGTGCAGACTCAATAGAGAACTGTATGGGTTGAAGTAAGCACCTTGTGCTTGGTACACTCAGATAGACAGCTATTTCACCAGACTGGGCTTCACCAAAAGTGAAGCGGATGCAAACCTATACCAAATTTTGGTGGAGGGTAATATTTTAATCATTGTTCTTTATGTTGATGATTTAATACTGACTGGTGATGAGAAACCGATACACTCATGCAAGGATGACCTTGCAAAGGAGTTCGAGATGAAGGATTTGGGCCTCCTTCATTATTTCCTTGGATTGGAAATATGGCAGCGAGATGGTGAAATTTTTGTGTCTCAAGGCAAGTATGCAAGGGAGATACTGGGTAAGTTTCACATGGAGGACTGCAAACCCATGGATACTCCTCTTCCATAAAATTGGAGGAAAGAGGATGCTACTTCTGGAGAGGTAGTGGATGTTGTTGTCTATCGACAGTTAGTAGGTTCGCTAATGTATTTAGTGAACATGAGACGGGGCATTTTCTATGCAATTAACCATATAAGTCAAGGAATGGTTAAGCCTACCAAACTCTTTTGGAAGGTGGGTAAGCATGTCCTGAGATATATGAAGGGCACATCTGAGTATGGATTATGGTACATACAGATGGATGAGGTGAAGTTGCATGGCTTCACAGATGTAGATTGGGCGGGCAACCCAACAGATAGAAAGAGCACATCAGGGGGGATCTTTAGTATCGTATCTACAGTTGTTTCTTGGTACAACAGGAAACAAAGATCTGTGGCACTTAGTTCAGCGGAAGCGGAATACATGGCAACAAGTCAAGATGCATGTGAGGCTATCTGGATGAGAAAGATCTTGGTTGGTTTGTTTGGTTCTCATTTAGATCCGACAGTGATTCATTGTGATAATCAGAGTTGCATTAAACTCTCAATTAATCTTGTGTTTCATGATAGATCTAAGCATATAGATATCTGGTATCATCATCTCAGAGATTGTGTGCAGCGGAAGATCATGTTGCTTCAATACATTCCTATGGAAGATCAGGATGCAGACATTCTGACGAAGGCGCTCACCAGGAGCAAATTTGAATATCATAGAGACATGATTGGGGTGAAGGATAATCCCTTTCTTGTTGAGAGGGGGTGTTGAAAAGTCAAAAAGAAACATGTGTCTAATTTATTTTTCCCTTGAATAAATTGGACAAAAATATTAATCTATTATCTCATAATTACTTGAAATAATTAACTGAAATGGAAAATCAGTTAACTATGGGAAATTCGAGTTCAAAGGTTGACTGGTAAGACATGGAGGTGACTTGGAGTTGTAATAGAGTTATAAGTGTAGTTATAAGAGTTGTGAAGTAGTTTAACTCAGTTAAGTGAGATAAGCCCAGTTGTACTAGTTGTAACTAAACTTGCACTAGTGAGAGTTCAGTCAATTAATTATTAATTAATTCAAATCAGTGAACTCACATGCAAATGAAGTTCGCTATGGTTAACTACATGCATGTCAGATTCAGTGGAAACTTAGTTGAGATAACAGGTGAAAGGTACAGTTTGGCTATCAGTTGTGATTTGAGTGAAGTGCACTCATGCAATCACACATGTAGTGGATATACTCATGAGCATGTGAAAACTAAGTAATTCAAATTCATTTTGTGTGAATTCTAATTGTAGGGATTGTACAAAGGAGGCAGGTTGTCTAGACACAGAATATTGGCACATGTATTTGTTGAGTTTTGTATGACAGTGTGAGATGATTGTATTGTACTAAGAGCTCTTGGATTAGAGTTTTGTATGAGATTGTTTCATGATCCATGATATACATAATATATGATAGTGGGGTTTTTAGCTTTATGCTTTCCCGGAAAAACTTTTGTCTTATGTGTTCTTGATATTTCACTTTGTGATCATGGTTTAAATTTCCGCAAGAATATTAGTGGAAGCAATTATGTATTTAACAGTGGCATATAATTGTTAGATCAGGAGAATCGCAGGAAATACATTAATTGTATTGAAATTTCTACAAAAGCAAGAAAATATTTAGAAGATCATAGCAAGGAAGACACCAAGAAGCGAGTCCTACACCACAAATCAAGTTCAGAAGAGAGACACCTTCAAGGTGGACACAAAATCAAAGGTATGAAAATGTTTTCAATGGTCACTATTTCTCATGTAATGAATATGGTCACAAAGATTTGGATTGCAAACATTGTGCAAGGAGAGATGTTGGGAGATTCAATAACATCTTAAGATGTTGGAGATGTAATCTTGTGGGACACATTGTTGCACATTGTCACACCATGAGATGCTACAACTGCAGTGGGTTTGACCACAAATCTCGAGATTGTTGGAACACGAGGAGACAGTCCATGAGGAATGCTTCATATGAAATGACAAGAATACCATGGAAGAAAGACAATGTTGAAAGGATGGAAGCTGAAAGAACAACACTTAGAGAACATAACACTCTCATAATTGTATGAAGAAGACTGAACATCCAGACATGAATGAAAGGAGAAAGAATGAGGAAAGCTTCACACTTTCTGAGGCATACGTGGGTTCCTATGGGAATAGTCACATATATATGTGGTATGTCTAAAGAAAATTTGTGTACATATGTGAGTTGACTAAGGAATAGGTCATGCACATGTAGTAAAAGCCTAAACAAGAGGTTGTATAGATGAGTTGCAACATGGTTTGATGGTACATCATAGTATATGCAGGGTATGAGATGATATGCTTTAGGTTTTCATGTTTTCATATGTGTTTGAAGAATATATGGTGATGATATATGGTTTAGATTTAGAACGTATGCTTGATTCTTATCTTGGATGCATGTTACTAACCCTAGTGTGTGGATTGAGGCATTTTCTGTTGAAATACAGTGTTGGTTATGTTAAGCATTTTATCAGTGAGGTTATGGCACTTTGTTTATGTACATCATTGGTGATGTGATACTAGCTAGAGATATATCATTGATCTATTGAGGGACACTCTTGGTACATGTTGAGAGGTACCATTGGTTGCTTAGTAGTTGTTGTAGTGAATGATTTTGAGACAGATCTGTTATAGTACCTGGATGGTACATATGTGAGCTTCATTGACATATCTTGTGATGTATTTGTTGGATATCTTGGTGTATGTATTTGGCATATGGTTGAGCTACATATTGGGACATGTAGTTGACGAGTTGATGAGGTGGTGATGTTGTACATCATTGATGATTCATAGCTTGAGCTGCAGTTGATGCATGATTGGTACAGACTTGGTTGTTAGTTATCATTGGCACGTGGTTTGTGGATGATGTGGCATATATGCATGGATATCTTTATTGTGGTACATCTTATTGAGGTTTGGTGCATGGTTGATGAACTTGCTTGGTACCAGTGGTGATACATGTTTGGTGCATGGTTGATGCATGTGTTGATGGTATATGGTACATGATTGATGCTTGATGGTTGAGATACATTTCTTGTCTTGTGGCACTTGGTTTATGATAGAGGAATATCATTTGTGATATGATACTTGTTTGAGGCACATGGTTGGCATGTTGTATAGTTGATTATGCTATTGGTACATTGAAAGAGGCACTTGTTGATGATCTTAATATATGCTTGGTACACTTTTGGCACACATTCTTGGCATATGGTTATTATACTTCAGTGATGAAATCCTATGGTACATTGTATGGTGTTCATGTACATGGTTGATGTGCATGGTTGGCACATGGTATGGTACAGGATGTGCATGGTTGATGGTTTGTTCATGATTCATTATTCATTGTTGACATATCATTTGCTTCATGGTTGATTCATGAGATAGTATGTATGATTGGCATACACTTGATGTATGGTATGGCACAAGTTTAGATGGTTGATGAATGGGCAGGTCCAAGGATCGTCATAGGAAGAGAAAATCATTCTTGAGCAGTTGATCTATATATCGGTTGAGCATCATCATTTGCAACAGAAGTAGATTGCAATGGTATCATATTGTTCATCTTGCAGAGAATATAGGGGGAGACATACCCATAAGGGGGTTTATTCTTCTTCCCATAATCGGTTGTAGAGGCATGATTCCAGGAGGAGAGATGATTGGCAGCCATGTCATCAGCATTACATCAGAGTGATTTCCCTTGTCAAAGGTAGAGAAATTATTCAGATGATGGAGAATCCCACAGGACAGTGCAGCCAGAGGGAGCAACCTCAAGGACAGTTCAGTCAAGGGGAGAAAACCCAAAGAGATAGACCCTTTGTCATTGATGTTAAATGGGAAGAAATAGTCACATTAATGTGGTGAGATGAACATTGACGAGGAGCAATGATAACAGAGGGAGCATGAGCATTTTCGTGTCCAAGTGTTGCCATCAACCATTGGTGTTGCCATCAATGTTGGTGTTTCCATCAATGCCAAAGGGGGAGATTGTTGTACTATGTTGTCATTGATGTCAAAGGGTTGATGTCAAGTATTGTCATAGTGATGTGTTTGTATCATTGATGTATTGGTTGTTGGATTATGTTGTCATTGATGATTTGGTTGTTGGATTATATGGTGTCATAACGATATGGTGTCATAGGGTTGTATCATTGATGTCATGTCATGGTTGATAGGAAGTACCAAATGGATGAACTCCAAAGAATTATGGCCATGTGAAGTTGGAGAACCCTCATGAGTCATCTAGAAGCCCCAAAAGGTCAAAGTAGTCAAAGTGTTTGCAAAATAAATTATTTAAATAATGAATTTAATGGAGAACTCCCCAAAATAAGGAAAGTGGGATGCTACATGAAAGTATAAATAAGAGGCAAGGCTCTCTCATTTAATCACACTTGAACCTATTGAATATCTTTGAATATATATTTTGTGAAAGGTTATTTGGGTAGGGATTATTGATAAAGAAAAGTGCGGACGGAAACGTGTAGCAAAAAAAGTGCAACAGAAAAATCGCAGCAAAAAAACCGCGGCAGAAAAAGTACGGCAAAAAAATCGCAGCAAAAAAAGTGTGGTAGAAAAATAGTGGCAGCAACATGGTTGAGGTCTATTTATAAGAGATATGGCACCTCTTGTTTGAGGTATGTTTTGTGAGCTAGGGTTTATCTCTTGGGATGGTATTGGATGTTCAGTATTGCTGCATATATCAGATTTGTTGAGGGATACAATTGGTATTTTTGTGTTGGTATTTGGCATATGGGTATTGGTCTTTTGGTTGTAATGTGTTGTTGAAGTTGTTGGTTTAGCTTGAGGCTACATAACAGTGAGGTTATGGCACATGGTTTGATGTAAGGGTTTATGGTATTTGGTTTATGGATAGAGTGATGAATTGTTTATGGTTATATTGGTGTATGTCTTTGGTATATGGTTGAGGTACATTTTGGGTACATGGTTGAGACAAGTAGTTGATGAGTTGGCACATACATGAGGTGTATAGTTGATGATGTTGGTACATATTGATGAGTCATAGTTGATGCATGGTTGATGCATGGTACATGTTGGTTTAGGTTATTAGTACATGTTGTTTGGTGCAGGTTGATTGGTACATGTTGTTAAAGGTTATTGGTAATAGGTTGACAGTGGCAGTGGTTGAATCAGTGACAGTGACAGGTTGTCTACATTTGGAATTTATATTTCAAGGTGGTTGGACGGGGAAAGGATAGGTGGTTGTAGCCACCTTCCAGTTGTAGTCGGAGAACATAGGGGGTTGTAGCCTCCTTCTGGTTGCAGCCAGAGAATTGGGGAGTTGGAGCTTCCCTCAGGTTGTAGCCTGAGAAACTAGGGGGTTGGAGCCTCCTTCCAGTTGTAGCTGGAAAACAAAGGAAGTTGGTGCT
>ML784710.1:4438-18148 GCA_009831015.1 Picea engelmannii | reverse complement strand
TTTATTTATGAGAAATATGGCACATCTTGTTTCAGGTATGTTTTGTGAGCTAGGGTTTAGCTCTTGAGATGGTATTAGATGTTCAGTATTGTTGCATATATCATATTTGTTGAGGGATACATTTGGTATTTTGTTGTTGGTATTTGTCATATGGGTATTGGTCTTTTGGTTGTGATGTGTTGCTGAAGTTGTTGGTTTAACTTGAGGCTACATAATAGTGAGGTTCTGGAACATGGTTTGATGTAAGGGTTTATGGTATTTGGTTTATGGATAGAGTGATGAATTTTTTATGGTCATATTGGTGTATGTCTTTGGTATATGGTTGAGGTACATGTTGGGTACATGGTTGAGACAAGTAGTTGATAAATTGGCACATACATGAGGTGTATAGCTGATGATGTTGGTACATCTTGATGAGTCATAGTTGATGTGAATTTGATGCATGGTACATGTTGGTTAAAGTTATTGGTACAGGTTGTTTGGTGTTGGTTGATTGGTACAGGTTGTTACAGGTTATTGGTAATAGGTTGACAGTGGAAATGGTTGATTCAGTGAAAGTGAGAGGTTGTCTACATTTGGAATTTATATTTCAAGGTAGTTGGATAGGGAAAGGACAGGTGGTTGTGGCCGTAGAACATAGGGGATTGTAGCCTCCTTCTAGTTGTATCCAGAGAATTGGGCAATTGGAGCTTCTCTCAGGTTGTAGCCTAAGAAACTAGGGGGTTGGATCCTCCTTCCAGTTGTAGCTTAAAAGCAAAGGAATTTGGTGATTCTAATGAATGTAACTCTTAAAGACATATAAGAAAAAACATTATGTGGTTTTCTCCCGCTTTGGGTTTCCACATAAAACACTGGTGTGTTGTGTATGTGTATGACTGCTCATTTTTTCATTATTTATTAACTCTGCAACTATTGGATGATAATTCTACATTAATATAACACTTGCATTTTTTGGTTGAAAAGGATTGTATTGCTCTATTACTGATTCACCCCCCCCCCCCTCTCAGTAATCCAACAATTTCTATCAAAGTAGGTTCCTTTAGAAATCAGTGTAAACACTGAAAGGTAGATCATGGAGAGAAACAACATGTATAAAAATGGAGTACCACAGTTTTATGGAAAGAAGTATGCATTTTGGAGTAGAAGGATGAAAACATATATACAGGCACAGGGATTTGAAATTTGGCAATCTATTGTAAATGGATACAAAGAACCAGCAATTCCGCCGACAAATGAAAGAGCAATAAAACTCGGGCAAAATAATTCCAAAGCCACAAATGCACTTATGAATGGTCTTTGTGAATGAGTATACACCAAAGTTATACATTGTAAATCCGCTAAAGAGATTTCGGACAAGCTTCAAAATATTTATGAAAGAGATTCAAAATTCAAAGCAGCAAAGCAGCAAAGCTTCAAACTTACAGAGGTCAGTTCGAACAACTAAATATGAAGAAAGACGAGAATATTGCAGCTTACTTCTTGCAAGTCGATGAAACAGTAAATGCAATCATAAGATTGGGAGAAGAAAATAAAGAATCTATAAGTGTTCAAAAGGTACTAAGATCTCTTCCTATGAGATTTGATCCTAAGATATCATCACTAAAAGAAAAAGCAGATCTAGACTCAATAAGCATGGATGAACTACATGGAATCTTCACACAATATGAAAGGAGAACTGAACAGGAAAACCCAGATATAAAAGAAGCAGCTTTCAAAGCATCCAAAAGGTCAAAGCAAAAGGAAAAAGAACATAGAATCAACAGTGACATCTCGGAAGATGATGAAGAAATGGCCAACTTTGTCAAAAGATTGAACAAAGGAGCCAATGGAAGATATAAAAGTAAGTTTCCATTGATTTGTTTTAATTGTGATGATATTGATCATTTTGCTAACAAATGTCCTCATAAGAAAAATAAAAGGAGTGATGAAGATTACTCAAATAGCAAACAAACATATAAAGGTAAAAGAACCACAAAGAAAGCTTTCAAGAAAAGATTATACATCAAAAAAGACATATCCTCATCATATGAAGATGAAGTCGGTGACAAAGAAACAAAAAGAGTTATATTCATGGCAGTAGAATACTCTCATAAAGAAGACACCGAAAAAGAATATGAAGAGGCAGAAGTTGACTACTAAGAAGAATTGTTGTGTGTCATAGAACTTATAAGAAAAGAAAAGAAGAAAAAAAAGAAGCTACAAGCAGAACTAGACAACAAAGAAGAAACTTCGGAACTAGAACAAATGATCACAAATTTGAAAGTTCAAATAGAAGAAGATAAAAGAATTGAAGTACTCAAAAAATAACTACAAGAAAAAGACAAGATCATTGGAAATTTGGAAGCAGAGATTGTCACATTAAGAAAGGATCTTCAAGAAAAAAATATGCAGAACATCTCAAAAGTTTTGGATAACATTATCGATAGTCAAAATCCTCATCATGAAAAGTCCAGACTTGGATACAATCATACAGAAAAGGGATCAAGATCCAAAACAATAGAACAAGAAACATATCCAAAAAGATACGCAGAAACAATCAAAGGGGATATGAAGACCTACAAAGAATATTACAGAGACACTCCTCCACTGAGAAGATTTAGATTTCATAATCAATGACCGAAAGATGGGCCTTAGGAAGAAGAAGGATTCAGAAGAGAAACTCCTTTCATAAGATCTTCAACTCCTAGGTATCAAACTATCTTTTTTGGTTTATGTTATGCATGTAATAATTCTGGACATAAATCTATGAATTGCAGAGCTAACAGCAGAAACATAAACAACTTTGAAAGTCATATCCAAAAGGGTTATCTAAGAAGGCCCAATGAAACACAGAGAAGAAGTTACAACATGTTTGAATCATTGAGCACTAAAGTGGAATGATACAAGTGTAACAACTTTGGGCACATGGCCAAAGATTGCATAATGATAGTTCCTCCTAGAGAACCACAAAAAACTACAACAGTCACAGACAAGAACCTCAAAAGGGAACATGGATAAGAAAGCGGAATCAGTGTAGCAATGAAGAATGAACACTCGCTCTACAAGCTAAGCAGAATAAACATGGTTGGTATGTTGAACGTGGTTGTTCAAAACACATGACAGGTGATAAAGACAAGTTTCTTACATTAAGAAAGGAAAGATATGGATCAGTATCCTTCGGAAATGATGATTCAGCTAAAATTATTAGAAAAGGCACAGTCATAATTGGAAACAAGAATACCAAGGCAAAAAATGTTCTACTAGAAGAATATATAAAACATAATATTCTAAGTGTGATTCAAATGTGTGACCAAGGTCATAAAGTTACTTTCAATTCACAAAAGTGTGAGATAAGAAAAGAAGGTTTAGGAAAATTGATTGTAGCAACTGCAAGAACTTCAAGCAACATATATGTATTAACTGAATTTGGCAATGAAACGTGTTTTCTAGGAAAGGAAGATGAAAGTTGGCTATGGAAAAGAAGAATGGGTCACATACACTTTGATAACCTTTGCAAAGTTAGCAAAAAGGAAGCAGTTAGATAAATGCCCCAGATTACAAAACCAACCAACACTTTATGCAAGCATTGTCAACAGAGAAAGCAAACAAAGACCAGGTTTAAATCAAAGGAATATTAAATGACAAGACAATTGGAAATTATGCATACTGATCTAGTTGGACCAACTACAACAAGGGGTTTAAAAGGTGAGAAATACTTTATGTTATTAGTTGATGATTATACAAGAATGATTGCAGTTTTCTTTCTCAAGAATAAGTCAGAAGCTTTTGAAAACTTCAAGGTCTACAAGGAAATGATTGAAAATGAAATGGATTCAAAAATCAAATGTTTGAGATTTGATAATGGAGGAGAGTTCACTTCAAAGGAATTTATGGACTACTACAGCAAGCATGGAATAAAAAGGTGATTATTTGGTTCTAGGACACCTCAATAGAATGGATTTGTTGAAAGAAAGAATAGGACAGTACATGAAATGTCTCGAGCAATGTTAATGGATTCCAAATTGACATATATATTTTGGACACATGAAGTGCATACAACAATTCACATTCAAATCAGAGTAATGCTCAGAAACAACACTAACAAAACTCCATACGAGCTATGGAAAGGAAGACCAACAAATGTGAAGCACTTTAGATTGTTTGGAAGCAAATGCTACATCAAAAGAGAAGATGGCAGAATGGGAAAGTTTTACTCTCGTGTGGAAAAAGGAGTACTTGTTGGTTACTCAAGTACAAGGAAACCATACAAGTGTTACAATCTAAAGTTGAACAAAGTTGTGGAAAGAATCAATGTAACAATTGATGAAACAGGTGGACGAGAATTAAAGGAAGAAGAAAATGAATCAATGGAACAACTTTATGAAGAAGAAGAAGAAGTAGAAGGGGAAGATGAAGAGGATCAGACAGAAGTAGAATATCAAGTTCAGCAAGTGCCTCCAAAGACACCTAGAAAACAAATACAAAAGAATCATCCTTCAGATCAGATTATTCGAAACAAAGATGCGGGAGTTGAGACTAGAAGAAGAATATGTTCACCAGAACAAACGCACCTAGCACTCTCATCTACGATTGAACCAAATAGTTTTGAAGAGGCCAACAAGGATGAATTTTGGGATAAGGACATGGATGATGAATTGGATCAAATAGAGAAGAATGACATTTGGGAATTGGTTCTATTATCGCATAGTTTGTATCTAGGAAAAAGGCTATAAGATTGAAGGCCAAACTGGCATAACAAGAACCTGTCCCACCCAATGTCACCACAATGGGGAGGTTCTTTCTCTTTAGGGAGGTTAGGCCTAGGGGAGATGTCTCTGGTGACCTATGGTTTTGAAGAGGCAAAAGGCTAATAATACCAAGATAAGTTTTTCCCCCTTCACAAGTCACCACTCAAACAGAAAGTCCCGACTAAACAAGCAATAATAAAGTAAATCCCCAATGAAGAACACCTACCTGGAACAAGACAATAGCAAATAGATATATGCAAGCTATATTTCAATGGGTTAGTACTTCATAAGACTATCTGATAAATATATATAAGCAATTATCAATAAATGTTGACAAAGTCAATGTTTATCAATAGCAAATGAAAAATATAACACTTCACCAATAAATATTGGAACGATGTGGCATTCAATGTAACCAATCAAAACTTCATTTAATAAATGCTTTAAACCACCATTCAATTTCTCATAAAGTAAAGCGTTGTTGCATTAAAGATGAAATATCTAATGATGACATCAGCAACTTAGGGTTAGTAAGTTAGGGTTTGAAATTCAAAGATTTTAGAGAGTTGTTTGATCAAGTTTCACTTCAACGTTGGAGGACTTTAGATCAGTGCCTTAGGGTAAAATGGAGTCATAAGTGAAGGACACAAAGGTTGAAGGATGCAAGATTTCAAGGACTAGAAAGAAGATTTTTGAGGTGTTGCAAAGGCAAGGCCTCAAAATCAAAACCCTAGGGGAGAGAGGCTCACTCTTGTGTTGCTAAAGCAAGGCCTCATGCTCTCTCCTCCTTCTCAGCAAAATGGCTAGCTCAAGAATAAAAATATAACCAAAACAAGAGGGTTTGATGAGGTGAGGTGTTGCTACAACAAGGCCTTTCATCAAACCCTAGAAAGAGTACAGACCTAGTGTAGTAGACCTAGGCTAGGGACATCTCACTCTTCTTGGCTTTCAATTGTTACGGCTAGCAAAGAGGAAGAAGAAATAGGAGTGTAGCTATGGTTAGGTTATTTCTTCCTTCTTCAATGGCTGAAAGTTTCTCTATCAGGGGACATGAGACAAGGACCTACTTGTGTGCTTGTCACCTAGGGTTTTGATTCAGCAAAATCATAAATACATTCAAGAAATTAAACTACAACCATTCATTCAAGAAGTTTTGCAGAAAAATACTTACAATTCACCAAGAAATAACCATGCAAACCCTATTTGTAACACCTTCCTTCAAGAGAAACACCATAAATGCCAAAAATCACTTCCTTCAACAAGTGCTCATCACTTAATCCATGCAAATACCCAAGAGAGGGTGCCAATTTCAGACCTCACTAATGAGTGAGTAAGTTGTGATGATAAAATGAGAGTCAAAATCCCACATTTATATAGAACCTTGACCTAATTTTAAATTTTAGGTCAGGTAAAAGGTTGACAAGGCCAAAATATCAAATCATATTGTTTTACATTAAATTTTCAAGTTAAAACCCTAATCAATCAAAAAGGTAAGATGTCACCCCTTCCTAGGGTGGCATTAGCCCCTATTAGGGCAAATGTAGCCTCTTGAAGCAAGACGTTATCCCTCATTGGGATCCTCCAAGCTGCCACATGTGCCAACTGCCCTGTCCATCTACCAAAATTCTCATGATGACATCATAAGCCTCCTGGTGACATCCTGTGCCATCTAGAGCCAACGTCCCTCTGAAAGTGGGTCAATCCCCCTAGGCCAAGCAGTGTCGAGGTGCCTCTAGTGGAACGTTCTCTTCTTCTCTGGTGAAAAGTCTTTGATCTTCCTCTGCCATGTTTTTTCCCCCTTATACGGTCTCAGCATCCATCTAGTGGGCTCTTCAGCCCCATGGAGGTCCGAACTAGT
This sequence comes from Picea engelmannii, assembly GCA_009831015.1. Taxonomy (NCBI): domain Eukaryota; kingdom Viridiplantae; phylum Streptophyta; class Pinopsida; order Pinales; family Pinaceae; genus Picea; species Picea engelmannii. The sequence goes on along the minus strand of ML784710.1, from coordinate 11,563 downwards.
CATCTCCCCATGTGTACCAGTCCAAATGGTACATTTCCATCGTGTATGGTCCTGCACATCAAAGGCTACGCCCTCCATGGGCTCATTAGTCATAACGATCATAGCAATGTCAATCACATCTTATCATTAATATTATTAAACATATGCATAAAATCCCTAATACATCTGTTAATAGCTCAAAGAAATCACACAAGCCTACTATACAAATCTAGAGGAAAAGACAAGACATTCTATTGGGCCAGTGTCCATTGGAAAAGGTGAGTTCCCAGAAGAAAACCTCATTAAAATGATGTGAGTGGGTGATGTGGTTAGGGGAAGTCCAAACATGTGGGTGCAGTGAGGGCCAAGGATGCAATGTGTTGTCTGTGGGTGCCTTTGTAGAAGGTGAGTTGTACCCGTCATGGATGCATTCTTTCCAAGCCCATTCTTGCCTTTATTCTTTTTATTCTTTTATTGCTTTTCTTTTTTCTTTTTCTTCAAGAGCTAATCAGGGAACACTGCCCTGGCATGGTGACCAGTGGTGGCAGCGTTACCCACAAGTACTTTCATAGAAATGAAAGGTTGGCTCGTGATGAGACCCCCTTTCCCTTGCCTATGAAACCAAGAGTCACTACCCTGGCATGGTAACGAGCCAGTGGCAATGTCATATTGCTAGGTACCCATGGACCTAATAGGCTTACTCGTGATAAGACCCCCTATCCTCTGTCTAGGTCTTGTTTTATTATTTTCTTCCAGGTCCCTATAGTTTCTTGCTGAGAAGCCTTTTATTGCTTTCTCGAGGATCCCTGGGCGAAGCATATCGAGGTTTTATTTTAGGCTTTTATCTCTTACCAGCTTGCTTTTACCTTCTAGGCCTTTAGCCCCTTATTCCCATGAGACAAGGTGCAATCCTTAAGAAAGTTCCACCCAATTCCCGGACAAGGGGAGTGGTACAAGTGAGCGGGAAATAAGATGAAATAGTGGTGTTATGATGGGAGCAGACGATGGATTTTCAGAAGTCCCCCCAGTGGCAAACCAAAACCTATGGACAAAGTCTTGCTAGGACACCCTGTGAATCCCCCCAAACATGGTCAAGTGGGAAAATTTAAGATCCAAGTGGTCATTAGAAATAAAAGGAATCAGATGCATACATTTAAAGGTTTTAATGATCAAATGTGACACATACCATGATACCTGTACCAATTATATCATGAAGCAAGAACCTCTTTTGATACAAGACCAAACCGATGGTGATGGATGTTGTTTCTACTGACAAGATAAAGACGATGGAAGAAGAAAAGGTGGGCCCTCCAAGGCCATGCTTAGATCAATCCTTCTCTCGGTACTCCATGTCTAGGACCTGTGGGCCTCGAGACATGATCTCCTAGTTATCCTTGAAAAGCGGGGATAACAGGTTCCAAGATCAAAGAATAAGAATGTGATTGGCACAAAGTGGGTATTTAGAAATAAACTAAATGAAGATGGGCAGGTTACAAGGAACAAAGCTAGATTGGTATGTAAAGGATACACACAGTTTGAAGGAATCGACTTTGAAGAGACATTTTCCCCAGTTTCCATAATGGAAGCAATCCGATTGCTTTTAGCTTATGCTTGCTCCAAGAATATTAAAGTATATCAGGTGGATGTAAAATCAACTTTTCTGAATGGGGAAGTTGAAGAAGAAGTCTACATTGAACAACTAGAGGGATTTTCGTTGTCAGAGAATGCAGATTATGTGTGTAAATTGAAGAAGGCCTTGTATGGTCTAAAACAGGCTCCTAGAGCATGGTACTCTAGACTGGATAAATATCTACAATAGGCAGGGTTCAGAAAAGGAAGTGCAGACAAAAACCTCTACATCAAGGTAACTCAAGATAGTATTTTATTAATTGAAGTTTATGTTGATGATATTATTTTTGGAAGCAATGATGACAGGTTAAGCCAGAAAATTGCAAAGGATATGCAGAATGAATTTGAAATGTCATTACTCGGAGAACTATCCTTCTTTCTGGGTCTTCAAATACGTCAAATCAACCAAGGAATTTTTATTTCTCAAACTAAGTATATCAGAGAAATGATAAAGAGGTTTGGAATGGAAGATTGAAAACCAGTTACCACTATTATGCAAAGTAGTTTCAAGTTGAGCAAAGATGATGATTCAAAGTCTACAAACCAGAGGAAATACAGGTCAATGATTGGCAGCTTACCATATGTGACAACATCCAAACCAGATGTAATGTGGGTTGTTGGACAAGTGGCACAATTTCAAGCAGCACCAAAGGAAGAACATGTCATAGCAATGAAGAGAATTTTTAGATATCTCAAAGGAATAGAAGAGTCTGGATTATGGTATCCAAAAGGAATGGATCTATCACTTATTGCCTACACAGATGCAGATTGGGCAGGCTGCATTGATGACCAACGAAGCACGAGTGGAGTAGTGTTATACTTGGGTGAGTGTTTAGTATCATGGCTAAGCAAGAAACAACCATCAATATCCTTATCTACATCTGAGGCAGAGTATATTGCAGCACCAGCATGACAAATATACAGGTTGAGTATGATGAGCCCATTCCAATCTATTGTGATAATACAAGTGCCATTAGTATCTCAAAGAACCCGGTGATGCACTCCAAGATGAATCACATTCCAATCAAGTTTCACTTTCTACAAGAACATGTTGCAAAGAAGAACATCAGAGTTGAATATGTGGGCACAAAAGAACAAGTGGAAAACATCTTTACAAAACCACTTCCAAGAGAAGCCTTTAAGTATTTTCTCCAAACTTGGAGTAATTTCTACTCCAAAATGAATTCTTTTGAATGCTTATCTTATATGTCTTATATTTACACGAGGAAGCACCATAAAGAGGACAGTTCAGGTTAGGAGATTAGTTTCAGGAAGAGTCCAGTCCAGGGGAGTATCCCCAAGGACGGTTCAATTAGGGAGAGCAGCCCCAGATGGAAAGATACATTTTCCATTGATGACAAAGGGGGAGTGATTTATCAGATGCAGAGCACAGAGACATGGTTCCAGGGGGAGCGATGGTCACAGGGGGAGCATGAGTGATATGACTTCCATATTACATGACATGACTTCAATATTGCATCAGAGTGTTTCCATCAATGCCAAAGGGGGAGATTGTTGATTAATTGGGTTGGTTGTCATTGATGTCAACACTTGAAGAAAGTTTGGTAGTGAATTCTGGCAGCACAAAGTTTTGGGTAATGGACCCAAGTTTGTTTGATGGATAATGGTATGAGTTTTGATATATTTGTAGGTAAGACTATTCTATATGGATAGTACATGTCATGCCATTTTCAGTGGTATGTGGAACGTCACATAACTCCTTGCGGTTAGAGAATTTTGGCCATGTGAAGTTGGAGAACCCTCATGAGTCATCTAGAAGCCCCAAAAGGTCAAAGTAGTCAAAGTGTTTGCAAAATAAATTATTTAAATAGTGAATTTAATGGAGAACTTCCTAAAATAAGGAAAGTGGGATACTACATGAAGGCATAAATAAGAGGCAAGGCTCTCTCATTTAATCACACTTGAACCTATTGAATATCATTGAATATTTATTTTGTGAAAGGTTATTTGGGAAAGTATTATTGATAGAGAAAAATGTGGCAGGAAAAATGTGGTAGGAAAAGTGCGGCAAGAAAAGTGCGGCAGAAAAAATGTGACCGAAAAATCGCAACAGAATAAGTGCGGTAGAAAAATCGCAACAGAAAAAGTGGGATAGAAAAATTGTTGCAGAAAAATCGTGGCAGAAAAAGTGCGATAGAAAAATCGCGGTAGAAAAAGTGCGGCAGAAAAATCACGACAGAAAAAGTGAGGCAAAAAAATCACGGCAGGATAAGTGCAGCAAAAAAATCGCAGTAGCAATATGGTTGGGGTCTATTTATGAGAGATGTGGCACATCTTGTTTGAGGTATGCTTTGTGAGCTAGGGTTTAGCTCTTGAGATGGTATTGGATGTTCAGTATTGCTGCATATATCATATTTGTTGAGGGATACAGTTGGTATTTTTTTGTTGGTATTTGGCATATGGGTATTGGTCTTTTGGTTGTGATGTGTTGCTAAAGTTGTTATTTTAGCTTGAGGCTACATAACAGTGAGGTTCTGGCACAGGGTTTGATGTAAGGGTTTATGGTATTTGGTTTATGGATAGAGTGATGGATTTTTTATGGTTATATTGGTGTGTGTCTTTGGTATATGGTTGAGGTACATGTTGGGTACATGGTTTAGACAAGTAGTTGATGAGTTGGCACATACATGAGGTGTATAGTTGATGATGTTGGTACATCTTGATGACTCATAGTTGATGTGCAGCTGATGCATGGTACATGTTGGTTCAGGTTATTGGTACAGGTTCTTTGGTGCAGGTTGATTGGTACAGGTTGTTACAGGTTATTGATAACATGTTGACAGTGACAGGTTGACAGTGGAAGTGGTTGATTTAGTGACAGTGACAGGTTGTCTACATTTGGCATTTATATTTTCAGGTGGTTGGATGAGGCAATGACAGGTGGTTGTATCCACCTTCCAGTTGTATCCGGAGAACATAGGTGGTTGTAGCTTCCTTCTGGTTGTAGCCAGAGAATTGGGGAATTGGAGCTTCCCTCAGGTTGTAGCCTGAGAAACTAGGGGGTTGGAGCCTCCTTCCAGTTGCAGCTAGAAAACAAAGGAAGTTGGTACTTCCAATGAATGTAACTCTTAAATACATATAAGAAAAAGTATTTTGTGGTTTTCTCTTGCTTTGGGTTTCCACGTAAAACATTGATGTATTGTGTATGTGTATGATTGCTCATTTTTTAATTGTTTATTTAATTTACAACTATTGGATGATAATGCTACATTGATATAACACTTGCATTTTTTGGTTGAAAAGGATTGTATTGCTCTATTACCGATTCACCCCCACCCCCCCTCTCAGTAATCCAACAAGTTGAACCACTCCATTTGGGTCCAAATTGAGACTAGGATGTGCATTGTACTCAAAGGCAATTTTTTCTTTTAAATTTACATGAAATACCAAATCTAGGTGCATTAAAGCAACCTCTATTATTCTTCAATTGAACTTTAGATGCATAGGTAAATTTACCTTTTATCTAACTCCATCTTACAACTTATAAAACAATTTTTGGAGCTATAGGGAAGCTTGGGCGTGCATTTTAATTTTGGCATTTAACACATTTTCGACCTTGCAAATTACAAGGCAGATTTTGTCTCTTTTGCCCAACAACCCTTTTTAAACTTGCAATTGCAAAATAAACAACAATAACATGTCTACTATGATAAACCACACCCCCAACAACTTGCACAACTCAAATCGGAGGTATAATACAACTTTGGGTTTCTTTTTACAAACAAGTTGTGCATTTCGAGGGTTTTATTAGGCATCTCTTGCCTATTTTTTCACAGAAGAGTCTTTTATGATTGAAAATGAAAAACTGACCTTGGTTTCTCTCATATCCCACCATCTTCTGATTCATCAAAATGTTGTAAATCTTTCTACATAGAAATCATCCTTTTTGGAGTGTAAATGCACTACTATTTGTACAAACATATTATAAATAATGCAATAATCATTTTACAAATTAAATCTTAAATTATGGAGCCTTATCCAACTTTGGGCATGTAGTTTCATATAACCAACTTTAACAATTTGGCTTTTTTGGTTTTACAAGGCAATGTTTAGCCTTTATACACATCAGGTAGGTTTATGTCTGCAAAATGCCAATATAAGTTTATAGACATGTGTAAAATCACAAACTACACCTTCTACAAGTTGAGCCACTCAATTTAGGACAAAATTGAGACTAGGGCGTGCATTTTACTCTAAGGCGGTTTTTCCTTCAAATTTACATGAAATACCAAATCTAGGTGCATGAAAGCAACCTATATCATTCTCCAATTAAAATTTAGATGACATAGGTAAATTTACAACATATATAACTCCATCTTACAACCTATAACACAAATTTTGGAGCTAGAGGGAATCTTGGGCATGCATTTAATGTTGTCACTTTTAATATACGCAAATATATTTAAGGTTAGGTTTAAATCCATCACCATTTGTCTTTAGGTTCGATCCACGACTATTGAGCTTAAGGGGGATTTATCCACCTATGTGACCAAAACCCAACACCAAAGTGCATTTTTATAGATGTGGTTTTGGTTTTATAGATGTGAAATATATTCTACTATAGCTGATATTTTAGATTCGGTGATAAGGTTCAAATTTCATGGGAAATAGATATTAGAAACCTCAAGTAAATGAGGTCAAATTTTTTAATTTTCGTTAAACATAGATCTTCAAAATTTCCATACTGAATTGGGAATTGGCTTAAGTCTGTACCAATTATGTTTTTTTTCCCTACCCAATATGAAGGTGGTTGGTTCTTAATGGAACAACAAAAATTCTAAGCAATATATTTACCTTTAGCAACAACAAATTATATGCAGCCCTAGTCTTAAATCGTAATATGCAAGCATTCTTGCATAAATACACTATTGGGTATCTTCATATACAACAACAGTCCACAACCACAATATTTCACTTCTGGAGTCATTAATCTATCATATATCATTATAAAGCATTTTAGAGTTGTATATGTAACAATACATACTAGTTCAAGCATGCAACCCCAAACCAAAAAGTATGTTTCACCCTTCAAAAAATTCGAATATAATGTTATAGACATGTGTAATATCACAAACTACACCTTCTACAAGTTGAACCACTCCATTTGGGTCAAAATTGAGACTAGGGTGTGCATTTTACTCTAAGGCAGTTATGCCTTCAAATTTACATCAAATCACAAATATCGGTGCATGAAAGAAACCTCTCATGTTCTTCAATTGTACTTTAATAGATTACATAGGTAAATTTACTATATATCTAAATTCATCTTAAAACTTACACAACAATTTATGGATCTATAGGGAAAATTGGGCGTGCATTTTAATTTGGTCTCTTTGTACAGTTTTGATATTCCAAATTACAAGGTAAAATTTAAATATATTTTGGTCACTTGTAATATAATTTATTCGTTTACTGCCAATTCACCAAAGTTGTATGGATGGAAATTTATAATAGTTCAAATTACAAATTCATTGGGATAAATTAAATCTATTGGAA
>ML784709.1:803636-820752 GCA_009831015.1 Picea engelmannii | reverse complement strand
ATAGTCCATGAAATACTATAATTTTACAATGTTACTAAAGAAGATCAAGAGTAAGAACACCCAATAAATGTGAAAGTACCAGAGACTAAAGGGGAGTGCGTAGTAGTAGGTCTAGAACTTGAATTTGATGTATATGTAAATCCATTAAGAGTGCACAAAGTGAATATTATCAAGAAAGAGAAACCTAATTTCATGAATATTGGTGACTATTAGAACGATAAGACTCTTGAAAATATTGCAGACATCCTACACGATTATCACGATATCTTTCTGACAACCTTTTCAAAGATGAAGGGGATAGCTAGGAAATTAGGCAAGATGAAGATCTCGTTAAAACCACGCTAATCTAGTAATATAGAGACCTTACCGGTTGAATCTAAAGTACAAGGAAAAATTAACAACAAATCTTGACAGAATGATATAAGTTGGTATCATTGGGCTCATCATAGACCCTGAATGGATAGGCCCAATGGTAGTTCAAGATAAGAAAACTGGGGGCATTAGAATTTGTGTAGTCCTAAGGAAATTGAACGATGCTTGTTTACATGACACTTCGATGCTTGTTTACATGACCCTTTTCTGACCCCCTTTATAGACGAAAGCATGGCATGAAAAATGCATCAAGCAGAAGAAGTTCCAGAAACGAGATTTAGTACTTCTCTATGACATTAAGTTCTTACAACACCCTAGAAAGTTCATGATGCACTGGCTAGGGCCATACATGATTAGATACATGACAGAAGTTGGTGGTGTTCAACTAGAATAGTTGGATGGAGAAGTCATGGAAGGACTAGTTAACAAGAGTTGGTTGAAACTGTACAGGGATGATCATCCTTCCGCGCACGAGGTGAATTGCGCAGGCTATATACCATAAAAATTGTATCATAATGTACTATAGAAATAAGAGGAAAAAAAAATAAAAACATGAAAAGGCACGAAAATGGTTCAAGGAAGAAGTAGAAAGTTGAAGAGTACAAGAAGTTAATATTAGAAGGTAAAAGGGAATAGAAGGAAAATGTCGCAGAAGAGAAAGAAGCAAGAAAAGGAGTGCAAAAATGAAGGAAGAAAGTTTGAGCAGAGAGAAGAGATCATGCAAATAACAGTGAAGATAAAGAATAGGAGAAATTAAAAAAAAAACAATAAAAGACAGAGTAAGAGACAAAAGGTTGACAGGAAGCAGAAAAATGGTGTTCAAACAATTAGAATAGTAAGAACTTGAACCAAGGCATGTCGCAGAAAAGAAAAGAAGCATGTGTAGGAAGATTGAACTGTGACAAAGGTAGGAACAAAAGGAATGAAAAATAACATCCATGGTGAGACATGCATTGAAGAGTGAATATGACAATGGAGTAGTGGAAACACGTAATCATAATTAAAAATTGATAGGAAAATCATTCGAAATTGAGCATATCAGGAGACGATGGGAATGAGTGTGACAAATATTTTTACAAGGTGGTTGATTTAGACCATAATATATCGAAGGATACACTATTATTGCAAGATATGGAAGCAATTTAGTATAAGTACAATCGGATGAGAATGCAAGTAGGGATGCAAAGAGCCAACTCACTATAAATTAGGGAAAAAGAGAAGGCCTTTGTTCCATACACACTTAAGAAGATAGGAAGAAGAGTTGAGTACAATAAAGAATCTAATCATAGTACATAGAAATAACAAAGCATAGTAGAGTTGAGTAGGTTATTACATAGATTTATGGCACCACCTAAAGAAAAATTACAGAGAAGTAAGCAGGAAGCAACGTCGATGCAGGAGGAAGTCCTTAGAATGGAAGTAATCAACTTGAGATTGGAAAACTTTCCTAGAACCATACTGCATAGAACAAAACACAACGTAAGAGAACAAAAAACATTGCATGAACCAGATAAGCATCAAGAAGGAGATCAAGAACATGAACAAGGGAAGAGGATTTTTTGCACAACAAGGACTTGGGTATGGTGATAGTTATGATACTTGAAAAATAAAAAAAACATCTACCAAGGTTGAAGGAGAAATTTACGAAGGAGTTCCACTCTTATTCAACTCCACCACTGTATAGGAAGAATGTCTTAAGTTAGAAAGTATTACGTAGACTACAGAAAAAAATTTGTAGCAAGGGGCCCAAGCTAGAGAAAATACTACAGAAGAAACAACCTAGAAGACAACACTATGCATAGATAAGAAGCAGAAAGAACCATAGATAAGAAAATATGTACAACAATGAATGAAGTGGAAATTCCTCAAGGAAGTGTCCATCCAAACCCTGATAGAGGAAGACCTGGAAAATATCGGTGATCAAGTTAAATAAGTCACAAATGACGCATTTCAATGTGTGACACACCAGTAGGAAGAAATGCAAAGAAGGATGCAAGAGCAGATGGTTGAGTTCTACCAATTGTTAGAAACAACAAATCTCACACCAGTACAACAGACAGAGGATGAACATACAACATGAACTACAAAGAATGGGGAGGTAGGGCTGGAAATATCGCAGTCATTGGTAGAAGGCGAATACAGATTGATCAAGTTAGAAACAAGAGAGATAGAGTTCCACACAATAGAGATGTGGGAACAAGCAAGGGCACTGGGTCATATTGAATTAGTGTTATCTCAACTACCGATAGATGTATTACAAGAATTGCATATGAGCGTGACACAAGAGATGCAATCATGCGTAGAAAAGACATCTAATGAGTTGGTTAAGGTTACAACATAGAATGTAGCCTTAGATATGAAATACAACAAAGTCAAGAAGAAGTGGGATGAGGCCATGTAAAAAGGTCGAAAGGATGCAACAATCATTCGAGAAGGTATACAAAGAGATCCCAGAGGCTTGAACAGAGATAAAGGCCCTAGTTGAAGAACAAGTAACAAAGATAAGTGAAGCTATTCAGGGATTCCACACACATATAGTCGACTTATAAGTGCACATGACACTGGGTACTCCACTAGAAGAGAGGGAGAAAAGGGAATGGACAATTACCACAGTTGTGGAGAGCATAAAGAACCTAGAGGTAGAATGTGCTCAGATCTATGTAAAAACCACAAACGTCTGGATAAATATAACTGAAGATAGGGAACTATAGCAGATCAACCAGAACATACATGTTGTGCAGGAAAAGGCACATAAGTAAAAAGAAGTAATAGGCACATTATATCTAGTTGAGTTGGTAACAACAATGGACGAGAACAAGAAGCTATATTCATAAATGAATCAACTAAGGGCAGAGCAACAATCTCATGTGAAAAATATTGAGGAACTACAAGAAGAATACTATAGGGTGACAACGACCTTAGCAACCACTTGAGGTATAATCAAATAAATAGTCGAAGAAAGTGTCTAGAAGATGCAGGATCGAGTTACTATTAAAATGGTCAACACAATTTTGCAGAAGGAGACAGAGGTAAAGGAGAAGGCCATGACAACAAAAGAGACATTTGAAAATTTCATGGTAAATTGGAAGAAGGCCTGAGTGGCTCAGGACAAGCCACAGGTGCCTACTGGGGGGCTGTTGGATATGAGTTTTGGATAAGTTTGGTTAAGTTTTGGGATATGCACCATAATAAGTCAAAGAATAAAATGTAGTTAGAAGATGGACCAAAGTGCATGACGAGAGAATACTTCAAGGAGTCAAAGCACATGATAGGAGGAAACACGACGAAGTAGCACATAAAAGGCATAAAACATTTATAGACCATTGGGTTTTTGGGACATTTTGTAACGGGCTTAGCCATAGTGTAAAACTATAAATCATAATGGGATTTTGGGTAGAAGTAGGTATGAGAGTTTTGTCGTGAATCTATTTTGAGTTCGTCAGTTTTGGAGGAACATTTTTGAGGTATGACTGAGGATTTAGATGCACACTACAGTAGAATGACTAGGCAGGTTTGAGCAATGGCTATTGTTGCATATTTTTGTAAGCACGGTGTGCAACTGTAAGAAGACTATAAATTACTAATATAAGAAGCTAGTCGTTGTGGACGTAGCCCAGATTGGGGTGAACCACGATAAATATTGTGTCCTTATATGATGTTATGTCTATGTTATGGATACCTTAGAATGTTAGTATTATGAATATGTTATTGATATTGTATAGTGATGATTAATTCTTAGTATTTTGAATGTGTTATTCATATATGTTATCATAATGTCGCACAGTGAAGTAACTGGTAATTGAATGAATGTCAAGTAAAGTAATGTAATGTTGCATGATAAATTAAATGTTAAGCGATGAAAATGACGCACATAGTAAGAGAATGTTGAATGCCTCACTTCCCCTAGTCAATTCAAAAAACCGGTTCATGAAGCCCCTCTAGATGCCTCGGGTGAGACTTCACTTTCTTGCAAGTGATGTCGATAGGGCAAGTGTTTAAAGGTTTTGTTGGTATGTAAGCTTTGAACCTCGGGTATGTCTTCACTTGCTTGCAGATGATGCTGACAGGGCAAGTGTTTAAAGGTTTTGTTGGTATGTTATCTTTGAACCTTGGGTATGTTGATTTTTTGCCAACACATTGATCCACATGGATTTCAGTGGCCTCCCACCTATTCCAACTTGCTCATTTTGGCAGTTTTTTCCTAGTTTTCGGGTCCTCGATGTTTGGGGTCATTTTGAGGCCCTAAACAACGTTTTTAGGACTCACCACATTTAGACTGTAGACAGAGTCAAATTATGACATTAACATGTGTATTCCTCGGATATACCTTTCCAACGAGCTACGTGCACCTAAAACAGAGATCGTATGCAAAAGTTACAACCCCAGGAAGTTGATGTACTAACTTACCCCAACAAGGCCCACATGACTTTTGGCGCTTCATCTCCTAGGGTTAGGTTTTTGGATGTCTATGGTTTTGGAATTCCTTTTCATTGTAAAAATTATTGGAGAGCCTCATTGTAACCATCTTATTGTGAATTATTGAATTTGTCACATCTCTTCTCAGAGATAAGTTGCCACCATTCTAGCAAGCTTGTTTTCAATCTGCATTTTACAGTTTCAGCATATTTCCTTACTGAATAGAAACTAGTTTTATTGTATCTCTATTATTTTTCCTTGTGCTTATATGTTAAACATAATAATAATCTGTATTCATTTTGTTATGCTCATAAAATCTAGATCAGTGGTATCAAATGAGTTTGATCCTTGTCATTCTTAATGAATGTCCCCAACGAAGTCAGGGTACAAAGAATTGGGTCTCAAGCTTATTTCTCTTGAGGAAAAAATCTCTTGCACGCACAAGCGACCTCTCATGGTGGGAGAAAATAAAGACAAAGTGACAAGAGATCGTTTCAAAATGTTGGTTGAGGAAGCCCTTACGAAATATAGGAATGAGATGATGGACAATTTTACGCAAATCCTTCGGTGACTACCAACAGGCGATGCATCTTCCTCTAGTGGAGGCACCACCCCCTTCAAGGTACAAATAAAATTTGATATTCCTATATTTAAAATTCATATAGATGTAGATGTTGTAGACAAATGGTTGAATCTACTAGAAGGGTATTTTTTTGTCCATAAATTTTCGAATAGAGAAAATATTACTTTTGCGCTCCTCAAAATCGTTCCCCGTGTTAAATATTAGTGGGAAAATTTCTATGAGCAAAAGTAAACAAAGGAACCCTAATTATTTACAGTCGCATTTACCTAGGAGTCCTTCAAGGATGCTATTAAGGAAAAATACTACCCTATCAGAAGCTATGACGACCTATTTACAAAATGGACCACACTGCGGTTGGAAAGAGACCAAGCAGTTCCAAAGTTCACAAATATCTTACATACCTTGTGCACCAAGATGGGTATCAAATATTTTGAGTGACATATGGTGCTCAAGTATCATGGTGGTATGCATAGATAAATCTAGGCCAAAATGAATTTTTTGGACATCTCGTCCTTGAGCGCGACCTATCGATATGTCATCAAAATTGAGCAGAAGCTTAAACAAAAGACACAACAATTTGGGCTTGGAAACCCCTCACAAAAAAATAAGGGTAGGCCCAACCCACAGAAAAAAGGACAAAGAAAATATGGATAACCAATCTAATCCACAAGCAAAAAAGGACACCGAAAAAAAAAGAATACCAGGAGGTGGTGCAACTTCCATAAGAGGCCATGGCATAACACTGTTGATTACTGCTCAAAACAGTCGTTGGTGGCTGACGTGAAAGCCTCTGAATCAAATGTGGGTTCCGAATCTAACACAGAACCAGAAAGGGGGAGACAGATCATTGACATGGAACCTAGTGCCACTGTTTCAACCACCAAGATCCATCCCAGTGAACCAGACAAGCCAAAGGAAGGTGAGAGCCTATTTCATTCATAGATGTGGGTGAAAGGCACCCCGTTGTAATTCATCATTGATAGCGGTAGTCGAAAGAACCTAATTTCAGAAGAGGTTGTCAAGTGGATAGCCCTGTCGACAACACTGCACCTGCATCCCTACACAATTGGATGGCTCTGCCAAGGAAGAGATATATGCGTCATCCAACAGTGTCGCCTGTCATATGGCATCAATCCCTTCAAAGATGAGGTAATGTGTGATGTTTCTCCTCTCGAAGTTTGAAATGTTGTTTTGGGAAAACCTTATTTATGGAAACATCATGTTTTATATGAGTTTAGGCCTCTCAGTGTTATTATTACTTTGAACATGAAATTGTACATGATACCCGAGGCAGTCCCACCTAGTGTTATTTCCTTGATCTCTGCCAAGCAATGCAGGAAGTTCATATCTTAGACTGGGAAGTTTTTCTTCTTCATGATTCTCTCTCAGAGTGAGAAAAATATTGTAGCCACATCCATGGCCTCCACAACTAACCTCTCCACACAAAAGAAGAAAGTGGATAAGGTCATGGAAGAATAAAAAAATATCTGTGTCTCACCTACCGGGGTACCTCTACACTATCAGGTCAATCATCCCATCGATATGACCCCTGACACATCGTTTCCCAATGGGACAGTCTACCATCACTCTCTTTTAGAAAATGAGGAGATCAAGCGACAGATCAAGGAACTGCTCCACAAGTGGCACATCCATCCCATATCATCACCTTGTGGGAGCCCAATTGTGTTGGTGCAAAAGAAATACGGGACCTAGTGACTCTACATTGATTATCAGGCCCTAAATAAAATCACAGTCACAAAAAAATACATGATTCCCTGAATCGATGATCTCCTTGATCAGCTCAAGGGGGGCCAAATAATATAGTAAGATTGATCTGAAGTCCGGCTACCACCAGGTCCCAATAGAACATACAAATGTATGGAAGACAACCTTCAAATCAAAATAATGTCTTTTTGAATGGTTGGTCATGCCCTTCGGTTTAAAAAATGCTCCAACAACTTTCATGAGGATGATGGATGATATCCTGTGACCTTTCACTCATAATTTTGTAGTGGTGTATCTATATGACATCCTCATCTACAACAACACTTTGGTGGAACACTTGTAGCATATTCAGTAGGTTCTACATACCTTGCGGCAGCACAAGCTATATTCCAACTTGGAAAAAATATCCTTCAGCATGGACAGGGTCCAATACCTATGCTACATCATTGATCATCACGGTGTGCATGTGTATCCATCCAAGATCTAGGTCATTTGTGACTAGCCAACCCCAACCACACTCACTAAGCTTCAGATCTTCTTGGGCCTTTCCAATTTCTACCGCAGGTTTGTGTTGGGATTCTCCCATATTGCATGGGCCCTCAGCCAAGTAACCATGGGTTATGGTAAGGAAACATTTGTATGTGGCCTATCCCAACAAAAAGCATTTGATGAATTGAAGCAGTGCTTGTGCTCAGCCCAAGTACTTTCATTACCAGACCTATAGTATCCCTTTGATATCGAGACAAATGTTTCCCACTATGTTGTGGGCACAGTTCTCACTCATCATGTCCACCCCATGGCCTATCATAGTGAGACACTATTAGATGTCATCTGTAAGTACCCTAGTTATGATAAATAAATGTACTCCATTGTGCAAGCCTTCCGTCAGTGGAGACATTACATTCTTGGGAAGGAGACAATCATCCAAACTAATCATAATCCAATATAGTTCATGCACACACAAGAAAAAATGAATATCAACTGCCATCATAAGTGGTCCACATACTTGCAACAGTTCCACTTCAACATCAAGTATAAAACATGAAGTACCAACTGAGTCACTAATTTCCTTAGCCAACCTCCATTCATGACACTCACCACGGTGCTAGACTCTTGCAGCCACGAGACCTTCAGATGGCCCCACCTCTATGAGATAGACCCTGACTTCACCACCACCTAGCAAATCATGGATGCAAACTTAGTTGTCTCTAATTTCCATCTTCAGGACAGGTTTTTATGTCGTCTGAGCCATATCTACGTTCCATCAAGTGAGCGAGCGAAGCTGATTTTGGAATCCCACTATAGTCGAGTGGCAGGACACTTCGGCATCGAAAATACAATGGCAGTGTTACAAAAACATTTCTATTGGCCGAAACTTCAAGAGGATGTCAGCAAGTATATCAGGTCCTGCATTGCCTGTGCTATTACCAAACCAACAATTATGAAATAGGTCTTGTACACCCCTCTTCCTACTCCTGACGGGCCATGGGAATCCATATCAACGGAGTACATGTTGGGCCTTCCATCCACCAAGAGGGGAAATGACTGTGGTTTTTTGGTTGTTTATCGCCTTTCTAAGATGGAGATTCTAGTCGCCTGTGAGAAGAGCATCACATCAGAGGCCACTGCCAAGATCTTATTTGAACGAGTCTGGGTACATTTTGGAATCCCAAAACCCATTATATTAGATTAGTACATTTGGTTCCTTATAAATTTATGGTCAAGCCTCTGGTCATTGTTGGACACCAAGCTCACCAAATCCATTGCCTTCCACCCCTAAACAGATAGCCAAACTGAGTTTTTCAATTGAATGATCGTGCATATCCTATGCATGTAGAATTCCAAGAATCCCCGCACATAGGATGATATTCTTCCCTATGTTCAACATAGCTATAATCGATCCCTACATATATCAATTGGGCACATCCCCTTTCAGGTGGTATTGGGATTCCAACCATTGGGTCCCATGGATATTTCACTACCCCTTGGAGCCACCCCGACCGACACTTCACCTGCTCCAACTGAAGCTGACAAATCCACCTTTTTCATTGAGAATATCTAGCACATCCACCAATAATTTGAGGATATTTTACAAAATTCCAATTCCAAGTACAAGCAACACCATGATCAACACCAGGTGCCACATAAGTTTCAGGTGGGAGATAAAGTTTGGTTTCACTTGTAGAAAGAACGTCTTACAAGGCCCCATCAGAACCTTCTCCCACTCCTTTATGAACTCTACACCATCACCAAGGATGTGGTGATAATGATTTTAATCTCAACATTCCCCCTTTCCTTGGCCTACACCCAGTGTTCAACGTGGATCTCCTTCGACCTTATTTCCCACCATTATTTGACACCTCAGAGATAGAAAAATAGTTAACACCAATAGATATCAACCCCGACTGCATGAAACATGCATCCAATGATCATATTGTGTACACATAGGTCAAGATAACTTGCCAGCAAAGGATCCATCTTTACTGAGTTGTCAAAGCAGGGTAGCTCTTGCACTAAGGAAAGTGGTTCACTCGGGGCCAAATTTAGTAGAAATTTCCTCATATGATGGGGGAATTCAACGCGATAGAGACTGTTGCTTCCTAATGGGGGAGGATTGATTCATATTGATTTCAGTGGGCTCCCACCTATTCCAACTAGCTCATTTTGGCATTTTTCCAATTTGGCAATGTTTTCCTAGTTTTCGAGTCCCCGACTTCTGGGACCGTTTTGAGGCCCTAAACAATGTTTTAAGGACTCACCACAGTTAGATTGTTGATAAATTTAGAGTTTCATGGAAACATGTGTATTCCTCAGATACAAATTTCCAACGGGCTATCGTGCGCCTAAAACGGAGGTCATATGCAAAAGTTACAACCCCAGGAAGTTGATGTACTAACTTACCCCAATGGGGCCCACATGAATTTTGGCGCTTCATCTCCTAGGGTTAGGTTTTTGGATGTTTAGGGTTTTGGAATTCCTGATTATTGTAAAAATGATTGGAGAGCCTCATTGTAACCATATTCTTGCGAATGAGCACATCCATCAGATCTCTTCTCAGAGATAAGACGCCACCATTCTAGCAAGCTTGTTTTCAGTCTACAGTTTATAGTTTCGGCATACTTTCTTATTGAATAGAAACCAATTTTATTGTATATATATTATTGTTCCTTGTTCTTCTGTGTTAAACATAATAATAATATGTATTCATTTCGTTCTTCTAATGAAATCCAAATCACACTGACATATCTATGATGGCTTCTTCCATCTTTGTCCTTATTTTCTCAGTGATTTCCCTGAAGATCTGGACACTACCTTGTCTACCTTTATTTGTTGGAGTATTTCCTCTAGTTCTTTGATTCTTGTATCTTTATCTTGGTTATGTTGGCACAAACTTTGAATATTGTGTTTATTAGCATTCATGAACGCAGTGCAAGTTGAGGCTGTGGCTATTGGATTTTCCCTGACATCTCCTATTATGGGAACTTGTGTAAGGATTGAGATCGACATTCCTTGAGTTGTCAGTACCTTCTTTACTTTCTCTTGAACGATATTGTCAGAATTGTTGTCATAAATGAATCTTCTTAAATTAGGAACTTCAATTGGTTGAAATGGATCTCAGAGCTCTAGTACTAAATTTTTGAACAATGTCTCTATGTTGATGTCTGTTGTTGATACCTATGGGATGTTAGTCTCCATTGGTTGGGTGCCATTGTTCCTTGTCTCGGCATATTTATTTTTCCTCTCTTCTTCGACTTCCTTATCAGTTGCTTCTTTGGTTTCCTTTTTTTCTACTTCTCTTGCTTCCACTGCTGCTTTTTCTAGTGCCACTTTCTTTTCAGCTTCTCTTTGTGCTACAACATTTCCTTCTGCTTCAGCTAAGGTCGTTGTTTCATATTTGGATTTAGTCTTTTCTACTTCAATCTTTCTCTTCTTCTTCGCAACATCGTTCTTATTCTTGTAGACATTCTCTTTATTCATTATTTTCTTATAGGATGGTGTTTCTTCTTCTTACGTCGATACTGAGTGCATAGAAATAGAAATGGGAGATGACCTCTCTGTTATTGCCTCTTCTAAATTCTTTGGGGGTTATTCTTTCACTCTCTCTTCATATTCGATCCTTCCTATGGGTTGACCTCATCTCTGGAATCCCAAGTCTCTATCGTGTATTCCTAAGGGAGTCCCATTTTGTTGAAATGATCTCTTACAACTCCCTGAAGGTCGTGCCTTCTGAAATATTCTTCTCCAAACTGATAAGACATTAGGGTATTAACCTCTTCTTGCACTTTCTTGGTGTTTGAGAAGAAGTAGGTGCCTACATACAATGGTAGTGGTGGCTATATCACTTTCTTACCCCAGTACAATATTGATCCAAAAATCCTTGGATGTTAAATTATTTCTTAAGTACACATAAACATCCAACTTGATTAGAAATATATGATCACTTTGACTATTTCAAAAATAATATGAATTCACTTACTTATCCAAAACTAATTAAATTGATGAGTAACTTGCAAGAAACTAAATAAAATAGAAGAACAATAATAAGTCACAATACACAAGTTTGTTAACGAAGTTCACCCATCTTGCGCTACATCTTTGGGTCTGCTTCCAATTGAGAGACCACTTTATTAATGCTCAAATTCTTGATACAATAATGACTCTAGCTTGTGTTCTTACAATGAAATTATTATTTGTTCCTCAAACTCATAAACAAATATCACCATCGAATTCCTCTTGAAATTCTTAGAAAAATGAGTATAAATACCCTATACTTTCCTCAAGGAACCCTATGGTACACAAAATGATGCACTAATGAAATATTACAACCCCTTGGGCATGAATTTTGATGCACATGCTTAACTCTTTTGGAACACACTTCTATGTAGGGTGCATTGGTCCACATGCTAATTAAATAAGAGTTTGAGTCTAACTACCACCTGAATCTATTGGAAAACATTAAATATATTATCACTTGAGTTCCTTAACAAAAGGTGCCTTTGGCACACTCGTTGGAGTGTTGTCATACATGGGAGGAGGTCTCGACTTCAATCCCCATGAACCTCTCCCTTGTTAGTGCATTGTTAATGTTTTATGTTAAATATAGTTTGAACCACCCACATAATTTGGTTGCAACATTAATATATAACAACCATGGTATTAGGGGCTATGCCCTTGATCCCTTTTTCCTTCCAACAAAACCGTTTGAAAACTTAAATGCATTTAATACCCTATATTTTTAAGTAATAACCATATGGTGCGATGGAAAGACGTTGCATTATCATATGAGAGGTCTGAGGTTCGATCTGGCCTACTCGCATATATTTTTGGTATATCAAACCGCTAGTAAGACAATCAGGACTACCACGTGGAAACTCCTTATTAGTCCACATGTTCAATCCATATGCCACATGTCCTTACCAGATTGGTCTACTTGTGCGCCACATCATCCCCCCATAATGCCAACTCAAATGTATGACCTACCAACTATATTGTATGGACATGCCATGTAGAGTTAGCTTGTACGTCCATGTCAACACCATACATTATGGATTTCCATGTGTCACCCTTCCAGTGGTGCCACATGGCACCCCCTTTTGACCAATTTTCTATGTTTTACCAAAAATTTTAAAGGCCATAACTTTAACATACGACCTCTGTTTAAGGAAATTCACATGTCATTGGAAATATCTCGTCGATCTCTACACAATGAATTCATTTTCAAGAGAATTTGAGATGAATGATTTTTTAGAGATCCTAGATCCTCCTGGATCATTCCTCCCCACTAGAATCCTTTTGGACCACCAAAAATCTTGATTACTCAGAAAATAAGTGAGGATAAAGCTCCCTCACTTTCCTGATCTTGCTCCATCTTTCTTTTCTTGGTTTTACCCCTTTAAGACCAACTCAAAGATATTCCAGATCACCTTGTTGTGAAGTCTTGATCCTTCTGTCAAGGATAACATATTCTTGCAGCTCATCTAAGTACTCAGGAGTAAAATAAAAAACCATCGAAACCTGAACACTTTCATATTTATCCATTATCATAGGAGGCTCATAAAGTTTAAAATTATCAACACTCACCACTGAATACATTTTTATATAATATGGAAGATATAAACAAAAGGCATTAGTACCAATCCTTTCCAAAATCTCAAATGGACCATAACAAATTGATTTGAGCTCTTTACCTTCACCTTTCATTATGTCCTTATTGATCTGTAAATGTTGCCTCCTCACACTAGGGGTAACTATGGAGATCATGTCTTGAGGCCCGCAAGTAGCATACATGGAGTTTTGAGAGCCAAATGACTAGCATAGCCCCACAAGGCCCCTCCTATTCATTGATGCACCATCATATGTCACCTACAACAGAGAAAAATCCATCACACCAACTTGGCCTTAGAGGACATCATGTCTTACTTCATTAGGTAATAATTTTGGTATCATGGTAAGTGTCACCCTAATAATTGAAGCATTTGAACATGTTGCAAATAATTCTTTCTTGATTACAAAACTTTTTCTTGGAAATTATACTCTTTTCCTTATTTAACCATAGTGGGTGTAAATGTTTTCCTAGTAAGTTGGTCACCCTTGGGGATAGGGTGTTACTGAGGAGTTCCTTGAAGAGTCATCATCTATTCCTAATCATACTTATCACCTTCCATGCTCTTTCCATTTTGTTTACTCACCTTTTGGGATTTTTGGGTGTACTAACGCAAGAAGGTATTGTACCTCATTTGATGGGAAGAAGGGGTTGAAGGACTATAGGGAATGTAGCTGGAAAAAGATAAAATAAAAAATTATAACCTTCTAGATGCTCGCACCAAGAGGTCTTGAGAACAATGAAATGTTTCTCTTAAAATAATTGAAGACCTGAAAAAGCAAAACTCACATATATAGATGTCCCACTTGTTGAGGGTTCTACATGAATGTGGTATACCCTTTGCTTTACCTGCATGGTACTCTGTGTACCTCTAGACTCAAGTGATGTTGTGGCACTTCTTCAAGTCTTATGTTACCCAATTTAAGTACCCGATTGTGTTTGAATTTAATTAATTAATGGCAATAAATGGGTTTGGAAAAAGGATGCATTGAAAATGAAGGTGCAACACACCCTCTACAAAGACACCCATAAATGAGACAATACAAACCCTTGTGTGTCATGAACCCCATGATCGAAGGTTTTAATCACTCCACCTCACACTCATACATGACTTGGATGGGTTTCTATTGGAAAACACCCTTGAATTGAGGATTGATTATCCCAATAGGATGTCTTGACACTCCTCCCACACCTAAATTTGACAAATTGTATAACATTTTTTAGCATTTTTTTAGTTTGAAAAGGGGGTTTTGATGCACATGTACAAGTGGTTTTATTATTATATGTGGCTTACCTCACATGATTCTTGTGACTTATGGAACCTTGTAGGTTGTACCTATTTGTCTTTGTGGGAAATTTCTCAGTGGACAAGTATTCATGAGAATATGACTTGTTTGGACCTTCATAAGGGCTTTGGATCCCAAGGATGGATGAAAAGACCCCACACTTGGGGAAAGTTGGTGATCATTATTATACATGAGTTCATTTCCTTTGGAGGCACTCTCACAGGCTTAGATGGAGGGATCCCACCTTCTCACACCTAGACACTAGCCTTTGGAGGCTTGGACGTCACTTACCTAGTGTATGACATCACCATGAAGAAGGTTATGGTTTGATCATATGGAAGGAGGTTATGGCACAACATTTTGGCACATGTGGCATGGTTACTATCCTTTGGAGGCCCAAAATTCCACTAAGAAACCTCAATGTTCCACATTGGATTCCCAATGTCACCCTAGAAGGGAATGAAATCACCCTTTGAGGGCCATTTTTTAGAAAATTAATTGGGTTGATTTTCATTGATGTCAACCGTTGAAGAAAGTACGGTAGTGAATTTCGGTAGCACAAAGGTTTGGGTAATGGACCCAAGTTTGTTTGATGTATAATGGTATGTGTTTTGATATATTTGTAGGTAATACTATTCTAGATGGATAGTACATGTCATGCCATTTCTAGTGGTATGTGGAACATCACATAACTCCTCACGGTTTGAGAGTTACGGCCTTGCGAAGTTGAAGGACCCTCATATGATTGGCTTGAACCCCCAAAAGGTCAAAGAAGTCAAAGTGCTTGCAAAGAAGAAATTATTTAAATAATAAAGTGAAGTGACAAAGTCAAAGAGGATTATTTAAATAATAAATTGAAGTGACAAAGTCAAAGAGCATTATTTAAATAATAAAGTGAAGTGACAAAGTCAAAGAGGATTATTTAAATAATAAAGTGAAGTGACAAAATCAAAGATGATTATTTAAATAATAAAGTAAATGGAGAACTTTCTAATTATGGAAAGTGGTCATAAGAAGGTTAAACCTAAAATGAGGAAAATGGGTTAAGTGGTCAAGTGGCTATTGGATACATGGACAAGTGGAAAATCGGACAAAGTTCAACATAGGTGACTATGTGGACAAAGTGGCTATGTGAACAAAGTGTCCTAGAAGATACTTCTCAGGAAGCTACTTGGAGAGTATAAATAAGAGGAAAGGCTCTCTCATTTCAATCAAACTTGAGAATATTGAATATATACAAGTGAATGAGGTAACCAAATAATATCTAACTCAAATTTCAGAGGGAAGGTGAAGTAAAGAAGGCCAAAATTCATGGGAGGATAAATTCTTTTGATGATGCTTTCTAAGGTATGTTATTTACAGGTCATATCACCATTTTCACAATAACTTTTTCTAGAATGAATCAAACTGTGAAATTGGGAGGATATTGAGGAAACATATCCAAGTATTTTTTTTACAAATTCCATATTGTGAGTCGTTTTATTCTTGGATTTACACGCCATGGAAAATAGGGTTTGTGGCTAGTCATGAAATTAGTCTAAAACGGGTGTTTCGGGTAAAAATGTCATAACTTCTTCATATAAGGTCCAAATTTAGTAAGAACAAATGTGTTGGTTAGAGTACAGTCTGCAGTATTATGTGTACAATTTTCATATCCATACAACACATATTCCATGTGGGGCACGCTCTACAAGTTCGCTCTCTAGAATAAGCCAGAATTCAACAAGGTATGCCATTTTTTCTATAACTCATTTTCTGAGAGGTTCCAAGTAGTGACACCTTGAGGAATTTCATAAACACACTGCAAAACATTGTGTACTATTTTTAAATCTTTATTCATTATAGGTACATAGTTATGATTATTTCAAGTTAGGGTTGTTGACTAATCCAAAACTAGTCATGTGAGACTAAACTAAAGTTTGATGAAAATGCTAGTCTCTTGTCGTTAAAGTTAAGGAAGGTTTGCAGGTATGTGATCATATACACCAGGTCTATTATAGAGTTACAAATAATATTTGGATGATGAAATTGATGAGGTATTTTGGTTGAGGTACATGTTGGTTACATGGTTGAGACAAGTAGTTGATGAGTTGACACATACATGAGGTGTATAGTTGATGATGTTGGTACATACTGATGAGTCATAGTTGATGAGTAGTTGATACATGATTGATACATACTTGGTACATGGTTGATGCATTTTTTATGGTACAGGTTGAGGTACAGGTTGATGCATGGTTGATGCATGGTTCAGGTTATTGGTACAGGTTGTTTAGTACAAGTTGATTGGTACAGGTTTACAGCAATATATCTTACAGTGATAGTGTCATAGTGGTTCCATAAATCTACTTATACATCAGGACGGTTGGATGAGGCAAGTACAGGTGGTTGTATCCACCTTTCGGTTGTAGTTGGAGAACATAAGGGGTTGTTGTTAAGAACCAAATATCAATATAGCATAGAAAAAACTCAGAAAAAGTACTCAACACATTGAAAAAGAGATAATTTCAGATAATAAGCCTCTTCGAGGGGGAAACCTCCTTTTACCCCACATAAATGTTCAAGTACAAGATGATTCCAAATGAAAATGTCTCCTTGGTATATATAGGAGACTAGGAGGTATAATTACAA
>ML784709.1:770371-783349 GCA_009831015.1 Picea engelmannii | reverse complement strand
ATGAGGGATTTTGGTTGAGGCACATGTTGGGTACATGGTTGAGACAAGTAGTTGATGAGTTGGCACATACATGAGGTGTATAGTTGATGATGTTGGTACATCTTGATGAGTCATAGTTGATGAGTAGTTGATACATGATTGATTCATACTTGGTACATGGTTGATGCACTTGTTTATGGTACAGCTTGATTATAGGTTTATGTACATGTTGATGCATGGTTGATGCATGGTTCATGTTATTGGTACAGGTTTTTTGGTGCAGGTTGATTGGTACAGGTTTACAGAAGTATATATCACAGTGATAGTGTGACAATGGTTCCATAATTCTACTTATACATCAGTGAATTTGGACGGGGTAAGAATAGGTGGTTGTAGTCGGAGAACATAAGGGGTTATAGCCTCCTTCTAGTTGTAGCCAGAGAATTGGGGAGTTGGAGCTTCAATCAGGTTGTAGCATGAGAAATTAGGGGTTTGGAGCTTCCTTGCTGTTGCAGCTAGAAAACAAAGGAATTTGGTGCTTCCAATGAATGTAATTCTTCAAGACATATATGAAAAAGCATTATGTGGTTTTCTCCCTCTTTGGGTTTCCATGTAAAAACACTGGTGTATTGTGTATGTGTATGATTGTTCATTTGTTCATTTTTTATTTACTCTGCAAATATTGAATGATAATGCTACATTGATATAACACTTTCATTATATGGTTAAGAAGGATTAAATTTCTTTATTACTGATTCACCCCCCCTCTCAGTAATCCAACATCTTTACAGGACCTTTCCCCGTGGACAGGTATTCATGAGCATATGACTTGTTTGGACCTTCATAAGGGCTTTGGAGACCAAGGATGGATGAAAAGGCCCCACACTTGGGGAAAATTGGTTATCACTATTGCACAGGAGGTCATTTCCTTTGGAGGCACTTTAGCAGGCCTAGATGGAGGGATCCTGCCATCTCTCACCTGGACACTAGCCTTTGGAGGCTTGGACGTCACTTACCTAGTATATGATGCCACCATGAAGAAGGCTATGGTTTGATCATATGGAAGGAGGTTATGGCACATGTGGCATGGTTACTAGCCTTTGGTGGCCCAACATTCCACTAAGAAACCTCAATTTTCCACATTGGATTCTCAACGTCACCCTAGAATGGAATGACGTCACCCTTTGAGGGTCATTTTGTAGAAAATTAAATTTATTTTTAATTTTAATGAGAAAATTAAGAAGTAGGCTTAGATTTGTGAAAAGACACAACTTTTGGATAATAAGGCTAGTATTTCCCATATAAATATGGCTAGCCTAAATCATTTTTCACATAAACCACCTCTCATAAGAGGGGGATCTGAAAGTTTCTCCCTCTAGTGCATATTGGCTTAAATTTGTGTTGTCTTTGGAGTTTATGGTCTCTTGGATTAATGCTCTAAGCTTGGAGGAGCATGCTAGATATGTTATTTGGATATTTTGTGGTGGTAAATTGTTTGATGCTTGATTATTCTTGGTGAAAGTAATTAAATTATGCAACTTCCTTCATGCATTGAATGTTTATGGTTAGCTTTACTTGTTTCATGTTGAATATTATGAAATTTCTTGCTTAAAACCCTAGGAGAGAAACATAAGGTGATTCTTTCTCTCTCTAGGCCTTTCCACCCTTTGATTGTCAAGGAATCTTTGTCTAAACTAGGCTCCTAAATCCCTAAAGAGATAGTACTTTAGGAGTCCTATCTTAGAATCTTGTTTCCATCGTATTTCCAAGAATCCAAGGAAGGAGAAATTCGCTAGGGCCTAGAAATGCCTACTCTCTAGCCAAATTTATCTTTGAGGCTTGGATGCTTGAGGAATTAAGGTACTACTCCTCAAGACTTCACCTCATTTATCCTTAGACAAGTATTATCATTTTTTATTTCCGAGGTGTTTTCTTGTTATAAAGGACTCCATATCCCAAAAGGCACTGATTTCTATTCTCTTGTGGATGAATGTGATCAAACCAACTCTCAAACTCTACCCTCTCAAGATTCCACAACTATTTCTAACCTTAACTTATCCTAGATCTCTAACCTACTCCCTATTGTAGAAAATCATTGCTACAACCACCCTAAATTTTGTTAATTTTTTGCATAACTAACTCTAATAACTGTCTAACATACTTACAAATATTCTACAATAAGTGCTAAGTAATCTACATGATAAATGTTAAGTTTCTATGGTCATTTATTGTAATTTTGGGCCATTATTCTTCTGGTTGTTACAAATAATTATTTTTTGTTGTAAATTGTTTAATGTACTTCAATTACATATAATCCAACACATACTTGTCTTGTCTATTGTATATTGAGGTATTTAATCATATTGGTACTTGGAATTGTCATATATATGCTATAATTGTCTTGTTCCAAGAAGGTACCTGAAAGAACCTTCATTACCTCAATTTCTCTCACACAGGCATCCTAACAAGGGTAACCCGTGAAAGGGGGAACAAATCCTAACAATAACCTTTATTTTTCCCACCCATTTAGGTTATTGGGGATGCCTCCCTTGGGGTAGACCTAATTTACTCCTAAAAATGGGGATTTCCTATTGAGATGATAGTGATAGGATATCCTATTGTTATGCCAATTTCACCTACTTTCCTTGGGCTTTGGACAAGTACAAATTGTGTGATAACAATAACCATACTTGATCATCAACTTGGAACTGATGACCAACTCGATGCTTGTCATGCCTCGCCTTATACTCGTCTTAGCTCTTCTCCAATTGTTCATGTACTTCTTGATGAACTTGTTGGATCCTTTGAATGAATCTCTTAGATTTATCAACATCTTCTTATCAATACTCTTTACTTGCTTCTCCAAAATAAAAATCCATAGGTGATTTAGGAAATTACCCCAAACATACTTCAAAATGAGTTCTTTGATTAGAAGAATGCAAGGCATGATTATAGGCATGTTGTACATAATGTAATCATTCATCCTAAAACTTAGGATTCTTATTGTAGTACCATCATAACAAATGTACCACTATCTTGTTCACCACCTATGTCTATCCATCTATATGCGAATGAAAATTTGTGCTCTTCTTTAACTTAGTGTCCATCAGCTCCCATAAACTAGACCAAAACTTTCCCAAGAAGTGAGAGTCTTGATCAGTCATAATAGAAGTAGGTAACCCAAAATGAACCCAAACATTTACGAAGAAAAACTGTGTTATTTATTCAGTTATCACTCTCTTCTTGCAAGGCATTAAGATACACATCTTATTGAACCTATCCATGATGACATAGAAATAATCATGACCCATTCTGGACATTGGAAAACCCCCTACAAAATCCATGGACACACTTTCCAATGGTTGGGTAGGTACTAGAAGTCACGTATATAATCCCAATTTTTTGTTACTAAGCTTACTTGTGGCATAAATAACACACCCTTTTACATACTTGGAAACTGTATCATTCATTCAATGCCAATAACAATATCTTTGCAACTGTGTTACTATTTTTCCTACCCTGAAGTGACCAAAAATGAGAGATGTATGAGCTTCTCTAATTACACATGCTCTTTCATCCCAGGGTATACAAATCTTTCCAAGATGATACAATAAATTATCATGCACATGATAATCTAATTCTTCATGTTTATTTCCATGAGTTAGTGTCTCATATACATCTTTAAAATCATTATCTCTAGCATATTGTTCAACAAAAATTTCATGAGCTAAAGAATTATGTTGGAGTATTGTAGATGCATCGACTTACTAGACTTGATAACATCTCTGCAACCTTATTATGAATACCCTTCTTATACTTAATAACCAAATGAAATTTTTGTAAGAAATCCATGCACCTAAAGTGTTGTGATTGTTGTATGTTTGTCTGTGAATGCAAATACTGTAATGGTTGATGATCTGTATGAACTATTGTATGATCTGTATGAACTATTCCTAAAATAGCTCATCATAGTTAGAAATTCTATTTACTAATTCATCTTTATGATATGTATCACAACCTAACAAAACATTTGATGCATCTTCCTCTTTTTACTTCACCATCATGAGAACAAAATATTTACTAGCACTTACAAGTCTCTTCATTTGTTTTGTACCCACTAAAGAAATATTAGTTTTAATATGGTGAGATCTAACAATATATTCAATCCCATCCTTGAAAAGGTTATATTATTCTCTTCACGATAGAATATGGATTTCCTATCAAATAAGTATGAACTACACAAGATAATGCCACAAATTTCAAGTGACTCAACAACTAATTCAACCTCATCAAATAACTTGAAAGTAATGACAAATATGATTTTAGATTGTTTCGTCACTTGCAAATTAGCATCCTTTCACACCCAACCTAACGGATATGATTTCACATGAGGTGTGGTCTTTAAACCCATGTTCTTAACAATTGCTTCAGATATTAAATTCACTTGAGATCCACTATCAAAAAAAGTATCTATATTTGTATGCTTCACTATGATCCTGACATGGAAAATATTACTTTTTTTCTTTTGATTAGAAAACCTTCCAATTTAACAGATTGAACTGATTTTAGATTCATCTCTTGAATCTAATCCCAGATCTTGTTGAGTTTTTGCACTAGTCCTTTTTTTCCCTTTATCCTAGAACTTCTTTGGTCATAACTATGGATGCATATTCCAACACTATGCTTCCTCATGTCCCTTCCTCCTGTAGTGAGAACATGTAGGATTCTCTTCATCTTTCTTCATTGTATATGACTTCTTACTCTTCCATTTTCCCTTCGAATTTTTCTCGAATTCGTGTGGCTTCCTATCTTCAAACATATGCTTTCCCTTGCTAGTCTCAAGATGAGTAGCTTGTACCGACACTTCGTTCATATTAGTAGGGTTAAACATCAATATAGTGTGTCAAATATATGAATGCATACCACCAATATATTTCAAAAGAGTTTCTCGAGTATATAATGGAATTACTAAAGATAATGCTTTCCTCTTAAATTCCTATGTATATACTTGAGCATTTTTTATTTTCCTTGTCTTAGATGTTTCCAATCTATTATTGAAGTTTGTACATAAGAAAATGGATAAGAAAATTTTCTTATTTCAGCAGTAAATTCATCCCAAGAAGAAATTACTTTACCATGTTGGATGAGATCAATTTGTGTCTTACTCTCCCACCATATCAAGGTTGTGCCGCCTAGATGAAGATGATGAGGATGATGATGAGGAAGAAGAAGAATGTTCACTTGCACCATCAGTAGATGATGATGAGGATGATGGTGTTGAAGGATTAAGTTGATTTTCATTGGTGTCAACCCTTGAAGCAAGTTCAGTAGCAAATTTAGGTAGCCCCGACGGTATGATCATGGAACCCATAGGTGATCGAGGAATAAATACATGAAGGGAAGTTTATTTTCAAGTAAGACTATCATATATGGATAGCACACATCATGTCTTTTCTGGAGATATATGGTACTTCACGTAGTTCCTCACAGTCAAGGAGATATGGATTTGTGAAGTTGGAGGACTCTCAAAGAATAATCTAGAAGCTCCTAGAAGGTCAACAAAGAATTCAATCATTCTAGAAGCCCCTAGAAGGTCATCAAGAAGTTTTTTTAGTAAATGTGATTGCAACAATAAACTAATTATGGTTAAAGTGGTTGCAACAAGAAGTTAATTAGGGAAAGTAGTTGCAACAAAGAATTTATTATTTGACTAATTAATGAAAAGTTAGTTGCAACAAGAAATTGGGTTAGCCCTAGAATATTGAGAATGTCTAAAACAGTTACAAGGTATCCCCTAAAGGAAGTCACTTGGGAAGTATAAATGAGAGATCAAGAGACTCTCATTAGCACCTATTGATCACATTGAATATCTATATTGTAAAGTGTTATGGGCAAGTACTATTGACAAATATGAAGCAGCAAGTCTGAGGAAGTGAATTTCAGTGAAGAGAGAAGTTGCACGAGTCAAAGGGATGAAGTTGATCTTATTGTTCTAGGTTTTTCCTAAATCTATCCACGAGTTGCAGAGAAGGAAGACTGTGAACATCCACGAGTTCCAGTGAAGGAAGAGGGTGAACACCTGCATGGTTGTGTGAAGGAAAACATGGACTCTCATACAAGCAAAGAAATACACAAGTTACAGAGGCATTAGGGCACAAAAATCCATGAGCCATAGTGGAACAAATCACGAACATCCATGATTTCATAGAGCACAGGGAATAGGTTTGTTCATAAAAACTAAATCTTTGAAGACCAAATCCATCAGGTCAGCTACAGGTTGAGAGGTATGGTTTACTGTGTATTTTAGTGTCTATATTATACAAAAGTACAACATAGAAATGTCTTAGTAGTTAATGAGTATTTGATTTGGAAGAAATTCTTTTGGATACTGGAATGAGGGTTTGTGACATAAGGGTTTGAGTGGAATTGATGAAGTATAACAACATTGATAGGTTGTGGAAGTGAAAATGATAGAACAGTAACAAGTTGATTGATTCAGTGGTAGTGACAGGTTATCTACATTTATATTTATGGGTGGTTGGAGAGGGAAAATAAAGGGGGTTGTAGCCTCCTTCCAGTTGGTATTGGAGAATTGGGGAGTTGGAGATTCCTTTAGGTTGGAGACTGAAAACTAGGGGGTTGGAGCCTCCTTCCTATTGTAGCTGGAAAATAAGGAATCATGTTCTTCCTATGAATGTATTTCTACTAACATATAAGAAAATCGTTTTGTGGTTTTCTCCTGCATTGGGTTTCCACATACAATTCTAGTGTATTGTGTACTCGTGCGGTTGTTCATTGTTCATTGTTTGTTTATATTGTTCATTATGTTTTGAATTCTATTGATGAACTACTCATAAATTAAAAAAATACATATTGTGGTTAAAAGTAATAAAAGTGCTCATACTGATTCACCCCCCCTCTTAGTATTCCAATAATTGGTATCAAAGTCGTTCCTTCAAGAAGTAGTCTAATCACTGGAAGGAGATTATGGATTACTCTAATATTAGGGTACCAAAGTTGAAAACTTAGACTATGCCTTCTGGAGAAAAAGGATGAAAAATTATGTCCAGACACATGGATTTGATGTATGGAGAGAACTAGTAGATGGATACAAAGCACCAACCACTCCCCTGAAAGACAAGGATGGAAAGAAGCTCGAGGAAAACTAGTCAAGGGATAGAAATGATATTATGAATGGTTTGGATAAATCAATGCATTTCAAGTCCATGCACTGTGAATCTGCAAAATAAACTTGGGACAAACTTCAGAACATCTACGAAGGAGATGCCAAAGTCAATGGAGATAAACTTCAAATTCTTAGAGCTAAATTCGAGAAATTGAAGATGGAAGAAGATGAAGACATTGCAGCTTAATTTCTACGATTTAATGAAGTAGTGAATGGTATAAAAGGATTAGAGTCGAGATGAAAGAACAATTTGTTGTTCAAAAGGTACTAAGATCTCTACTAATGAGATTTTATTCGAAGATTTCAGCTCTAGAAGAAAGGGTGGATCTAGATACATTGGCTATGGACAAGTTACATGGTATACTCACAACTTATGAGATGAGGATAGAGAAATATAACCCAGTCATGAAGGAAGAAACATTCAAGGCATCCAAGAATACAAAGAAGAAGAACAAGCAAAATGCAAAGTTAGATTGTAGCTGCAGCGATGATTAAGAAGAAGATGAAGAAATTTCAAAATTCATCATGAAGTTGAAAAGAGGAACCAGAAAATACAAATGTATGCTTCCATTGAAATGTTTTAATTGTGGTGGTATTGGTCACTTTTATTATAAATTTCCTCATAAGAATAAGGAAAGTGATGAATAAGAAGATCCTAAAAAGAAAAAGAAAAATCAAAAGGGTAGAAGAAACAAAAAAAATTCTTCAAGAAAAGTCTTTGCAGCCAAGAAGACAATTCATCATCAAATG
Source organism: Picea engelmannii (assembly GCA_009831015.1). Classification (NCBI taxonomy): domain Eukaryota; kingdom Viridiplantae; phylum Streptophyta; class Pinopsida; order Pinales; family Pinaceae; genus Picea; species Picea engelmannii. The sequence continues at coordinate 775,434 of ML784709.1, read as the reverse complement.
AGGACGAAGACAGTGATGATGACATAGAAATAGTACTCTTCATAGCAGTATGATATTTTGAAGAGGATTTTGAAGAAGAAGGAGAATTCGATCTCAGAGCAGAATTAATCGGTGCACTAGAAGAGTTAAGGATTGAACAAAAGAAAATTAAGTCACTCAAAGAAGAACTAAAAGAGAAAGAAGGATCTCAGAATTCCAACTCCAAATAAGTAGAGTAGATGATCAAGAAGTTAAAAATCCAAGTAGAAGAAGACAAAATAATTAAATAAGCACGCAGAGGTCAGTTTTATGAAAAGGAAAAAATGATCGAAGGCTTGGAAGTAGAAATAGTCACTTTAAGAAATATCTTTAGAAGAAGGACATGCAACAAAATAACACCAGAGTATTGGATGAGACCATTAGTATTCAAAGGCCATACCATGACAAATCTGAACTAGGATATAAACAGATATAGAAAGGCTCAATCTCTAAGACAACAAAACAAAGAAGCGATGTATAAATATTCAAAATCTCTCCTAAGAAGGAAGAATGCAAGAGGAAACAAGAAGAAAACTATAGAAAAATTGTGACACCCAAAAGAATCAGAATTAAGAATCAGCAATAGCCAGCAATAGAGAGAACCTGAGAAGAAGAAGGATTCATAAGAACAGAACCATTAAGAAGATCTTCCACACCCAGCTATCAAACTATTTTTTTTGGTTTATGTTATTCATGTAATAATTTTAGACATAAAGATGTGAATTCTAGGGCTGATACCAAGAACATAAACAACTATGAAGGATACACAAGAAATGGTTATCCAAGAAGGCCTCATGAAGAACAGAGCAGAAGCTACAACAAATTTGAATCCTTGAGCACTAAATTAGAATGCTACAAGTGCAACAACTTTGGACACATGGACAAATATTGTAGATTGATTGTTACTCCTAGAGAATAACAATAGAATATCAATAGTCACATACATGAACCACACAGGATATGGATAAATAAGCAGGATCAATTCAACACTGAAGAATGCACACTTGCCTTACAAGTTCCACACAAGAAACGTGGATGGTATGTTGACAGTGATTTCTCAAAGCATATGACAGGTGATAAGGATAGATTTATAACATTGAAGAAGGAAAGATATGGATTAGTTTCATTTGGGAATGACAACTCGGCCAGAATTATACGAAGAGGTAGAGTCAAGCTAGGAAACAAGGATGCCAAGGAAGAAAATGTTCTACTAGTTGCAGACATGAAGCACAATCTTATAAGTGTAAGTTATATGTGTGATCAAGGACACAAACTTATGTTTGACTCGGAGAAATGTGATATAAGGAAAGAAAGATCAGGAAAGTTGGTAGCTATAGCTGTAATAACTCCAAGAAACATATATGTACTAAATGAAATTGGAAAGGAAAGATGTTGCCTGGAAAAGGATGATGAAAATCGGATCTGGCACAAAATAATGGGTCACATAAACTTTAATAATCTTGTCAAAATTAGAAGAAAGGAAGCAGTAAGAGAAATTCTCAAGATCTCGAAGCCAGTAAATACTCTATGCAAGAATTTTCTACAGGGAAAACAAACCAGGACCATGCTCAAATCTAAGGAATACATCACAACAACACTGCCATAGAGTTTTCATACATATTTATGTGGACCAAAAAGAACAAAGAGATTGAATGAATAACAATACTTTATGCTACTGGTTGTTGAATACACAAGGATGAATGCAATTTTATTTCTCAGGAAGAAATCATAGGCATTTGAACACTTCAAGATATATAAGGAAATGGTTGAAACTAAAACTAAACAAAAAATCAAGTATTTGAGATCAGACAATGGAGGAGAGTTTACATAAAAGGAACTCATAGATTTATGTAGTGAACATGGGATAAAGAGATAATTCTCAGCAACTAGGACACCTCAACAAAATGGATTTGTCGAAAGGAAGAACATAACAATATAGGAAATGGTCATAACCATCTTGAAAGATTCCAAGTTAAAGGACATATTTTGGGTACAAGAAGTACATACAACAATTCATATTAAAAATAGAGGAATTATTAGAAACAACAGTGATAAAACTCTCTATGAGTTATGGAAAGGAAGACCAACAAATGCAAGCATTTCAGAATGTTCAGAAGAAAACGTTATATCAAAAGAGAATATGGAAGGATTGGAAAAGTTGAATCTTGAGTTGATAAAGGCATACTAGTTGGGTACTCAAGAAAAAGGGAAGCATACAAATTCTTCAATCTAAGACACAGTAGAATAGTGGAAATAATTAATCTGACGATTGATGAAACAGATGGACGGAGGACAAAAGAAGGAATCAAAGATTCAGTGGAACAAGATCACGGAGAAGATTTGAAATAAGAAGAAGTAGATGAATAAGAAAATGAAGAAGAAGAGCAGTCAGAGGCAGAGCAAGAGAAGCAATATCTTCATGCACCTCCAAAGATACCTAGTAGACGAGTGCAAAAACATTATCCACCAGAACAGATCATTGGGAATAAATATGTAGGGTTGAAACTCAAAGAAGAATGAGCTCACTAAAACAACAACACCTACCACTCTTATCTGCAATTGAGCCAAGAATTGTTGAAGAAGCCAGCAAGGATGAATATTGAATCAAATATATGAATGAAGAATTGGACCAGATGAAGAAGAATGATACATGGGAACTTGTTCCAAGGCCAAAGAAAAAATGTGATTGGTACAAAGTGGGTATTTAGAAACAAATTGAACGAGGATGGGCGGGTTACCAAAAACAAATCAATATCAGTATGTAAAGGATACACTCAGGTTGAAGGTATAGAATTTAAAGAGACATTTTCCCTAGTTTCCAGAATGGAAGAAATCCAGTTGATTCTAGCTTATGTATGTTACAAAAATATCAAGATGTATCAGATGGATGTAAAGTCAACCTTTCTAAATGGAGAGTTAGAATAAGAAGTATACATTGAGCAGCCAAAATGATTTCAGTTGTCAGAAAAGGAAAATTATGCTTGCAGGTTGAAGAAGGAACTATATGGTCTCAAACAAGCCCCTAGAGCATGGTATTCAAGAATGGACATGTACTTACAATAGAAAGGGTTCAAGAAAGGAAATGCATACAACATTCTCTACATAAAGATAAATCAAGATAATATCCTGATAATTATATTTTATGTTGATGATATTATTTTTGGAAATGATGATGACAGGATGAGTCAAACATTTTCCAGAGACATGCATAATGATTTCGAGATGTCATTACTTGGAGACTTTTCTTTCTTTTTGGGACTATAGATATGTCAGAGAAACATAGGTATCTTCATCTCTCAGACCAAGTATATCATATAAATGCTAAAAAGGTTTGGAATGGAAGATTACGAAAAATTTAGTACTCCTATGAAAATCAGTTGCAAGTTAAGTAAGGATGATGATTCTAAGGATGTAGACCGAAGATAGTATAGATCAATGATTGGCAGCTTACTCTGTGTGACAAATTCTAGACCGGATGTGATGCAAATAGTTGGGCAGGTTGCAAGGTTTCAAGAAGCACCAAAGGAATCACATGTTATGGCAGTGAAGATGATATTCAAATATATCAAAGGTACATAAGAGTTTGGATTATGGTATCCAAAAGGGAATGATGTATATCTTGTTGCTTATACAGATGTCGATTGCGAAGTTTGCATTGATGACAAAAGAAGTACAAGTGGATCATATTTCTATTTTGGTGAGTGCCTGGTATCATGGTTGAGCAAGAAACAATCATCAGTATCTTTGTCTACAACATAAGAAAAGTATATTGCAGCAACAACACATGTTGTACTTAGGTTCTATGGATGAAAAAAACTTTGCAAGATATACAGGTTGAATATGTTGACCCATTCCAATATTTTGTGATAACACCAACACCATCCATATATCAAAGAATCCAGTGATGCACTCCAAGATGAAACATATTCCGATCAAGTTTCACTTTCTATGGGAACAGGTTGCAGAGAAGAACATCATGGTCGAGTATATTGGGACAAAAGACAAAATTGTAGATATCTTCACCACACCTCTTCCGAGGGAGACCTTTGAGTATCTTCGAAAGAAACTTGGAGTAGTTTCTATCCCACGGTGAATTTTTGAATGTTTTTTTATATATCTCATGGATTTACATGAGGAAGCATTTAATGAGAAAAAGAACATAAATATTTGAAGTTTGCAGACAAGGGGACAAGCCCAAAGGACAGTGCAAACAAGGGGAGAATCCCAAAAGGGAAGTTACACTTTGCCATTGATGTCAAAGGAGGAGAGAGAGAGTAATTTGAGGCATGGAAATGGAAAGAAAGAACAAAGGATGAGCGATGGTCACAGGGGGAGAATGAGCATAAGTGTTTCTATCCCATCAACATTGCATCAAAGTGTTGTCGTCAATGTCAAAGGGGGAGATTATTGAAAGATTCATTTGATTGTCACTGATGTCAACCCTTGAAGAAAGTCCCAAATAAAATTTTGGTAGCCCCAACGGTATGATCATGGAACCCATAGGTGATCGAGGAATAAATACATGAAGGTAAATGTACTTGCAATTAATACTATCATATATGGATAGTACACATCATGTCATTTTCAGTGATATATGGTACTCCATGTAGTTCCTCATGTTTAAGAATATATGGCTTTGTGAAGTTGGAGGACGCTCAAAGAATATTCTAGAAGCTCCTAGAGGGTTAACAAAGAAGTCAATCAACCTAGAAGTTCATCAAGAAGTTTGTTTAGTCAAAGTGGTTGCAGCAAGAAACTAATTATGGGAAAATTGGTTGCAACAAGAAATTAATTAAGGAAAGTAGTTCCAACAAATAATTTATGATTTGACTAATTAAGGAAAAGTTAGTTGCAACAAGAAAGTGGGTTATCCCTAGAATACAGACAATGGGTAAAAAAGTTACAAGGTAGTCCCTAAAGGAAGGAACTTGGGAAGTATAAATAAGAGATCAAGAGACTCTCATTAGCACCTATTGAGCACATTGAATATCTATGTTGTAAAGTGTTATGGGAAGGTACTATTGACAAATTTGAAGCAGTGAGAC
>ML784709.1:702901-770271 GCA_009831015.1 Picea engelmannii | reverse complement strand
TTGGATCCTTTGAATGAATCTCTTAGATTTATCAACATCTTCTTATCAATACTCTTTACTTGCTTCTCCAAAATAAAAATCCATAGGTGATTTAGGAAATTACCCCAAACATACTTCAAAATGAGTTCTTTGATTAGAAGAATGCAAGGCATGATTATAGGCATGTTGTACATAATGTAATCATTCATCCTAAAACTTAGGATTCTTATTGTAGTACCATCATAACAAATGTACCACTATCTTGTTCACCACCTATGTCTATCCATCTATATGCGAATGAAAATTTGTGCTCTTCTTTAACTTAGTGTCCATCAGCTCCCATAAACTAGACCAAAACTTTCCCAAGAAGTGAGAGTCTTGATCAGTCATAATAGAAGTAGGTAACCCAAAATGAACCCAAACATTTACGAAGAAAAACTGTGTTATTTATTCAGTTATCACTCTCTTCTTGCAAGGCATTAAGATACACATCTTATTGAACCTATCCATGATGACATAGAAATAATCATGACCCATTCTGGACATTGGAAAACCCCCTACAAAATCCATGGACACACTTTCCAATGGTTGGGTAGGTACTAGAAGTCACGTATATAATCCCAATTTTTTGTTACTAAGCTTACTTGTGGCATAAATAACACACCCTTTTACATACTTGGAAACTGTATCATTCATTCAATGCCAATAACAATATCTTTGCAACTGTGTTACTATTTTTCCTACCCTGAAGTGACCAAAAATGAGAGATGTATGAGCTTCTCTAATTACACATGCTCTTTCATCCCAGGGTATACAAATCTTTCCAAGATGATACAATAAATTATCATGCACATGATAATCTAATTCTTCATGTTTATTTCCATGAGTTAGTGTCTCATATACATCTTTAAAATCATTATCTCTAGCATATTGTTCAACAAAAATTTCATGAGCTAAAGAATTATGTTGGAGTATTGTAGATGCATCGACTTACTAGACTTGATAACATCTCTGCAACCTTATTATGAATACCCTTCTTATACTTAATAACCAAATGAAATTTTTGTAAGAAATCCATGCACCTAAAGTGTTGTGATTGTTGTATGTTTGTCTGTGAATGCAAATACTGTAATGGTTGATGATCTGTATGAACTATTGTATGATCTGTATGAACTATTCCTAAAATAGCTCATCATAGTTAGAAATTCTATTTACTAATTCATCTTTATGATATGTATCACAACCTAACAAAACATTTGATGCATCTTCCTCTTTTTACTTCACCATCATGAGAACAAAATATTTACTAGCACTTACAAGTCTCTTCATTTGTTTTGTACCCACTAAAGAAATATTAGTTTTAATATGGTGAGATCTAACAATATATTCAATCCCATCCTTGAAAAGGTTATATTATTCTCTTCACGATAGAATATGGATTTCCTATCAAATAAGTATGAACTACACAAGATAATGCCACAAATTTCAAGTGACTCAACAACTAATTCAACCTCATCAAATAACTTGAAAGTAATGACAAATATGATTTTAGATTGTTTCGTCACTTGCAAATTAGCATCCTTTCACACCCAACCTAACGGATATGATTTCACATGAGGTGTGGTCTTTAAACCCATGTTCTTAACAATTGCTTCAGATATTAAATTCACTTGAGATCCACTATCAAAAAAAGTATCTATATTTGTATGCTTCACTATGATCCTGACATGGAAAATATTACTTTTTTTCTTTTGATTAGAAAACCTTCCAATTTAACAGATTGAACTGATTTTAGATTCATCTCTTGAATCTAATCCCAGATCTTGTTGAGTTTTTGCACTAGTCCTTTTTTTCCCTTTATCCTAGAACTTCTTTGGTCATAACTATGGATGCATATTCCAACACTATGCTTCCTCATGTCCCTTCCTCCTGTAGTGAGAACATGTAGGATTCTCTTCATCTTTCTTCATTGTATATGACTTCTTACTCTTCCATTTTCCCTTCGAATTTTTCTCGAATTCGTGTGGCTTCCTATCTTCAAACATATGCTTTCCCTTGCTAGTCTCAAGATGAGTAGCTTGTACCGACACTTCGTTCATATTAGTAGGGTTAAACATCAATATAGTGTGTCAAATATATGAATGCATACCACCAATATATTTCAAAAGAGTTTCTCGAGTATATAATGGAATTACTAAAGATAATGCTTTCCTCTTAAATTCCTATGTATATACTTGAGCATTTTTTATTTTCCTTGTCTTAGATGTTTCCAATCTATTATTGAAGTTTGTACATAAGAAAATGGATAAGAAAATTTTCTTATTTCAGCAGTAAATTCATCCCAAGAAGAAATTACTTTACCATGTTGGATGAGATCAATTTGTGTCTTACTCTCCCACCATATCAAGGTTGTGCCGCCTAGATGAAGATGATGAGGATGATGATGAGGAAGAAGAAGAATGTTCACTTGCACCATCAGTAGATGATGATGAGGATGATGGTGTTGAAGGATTAAGTTGATTTTCATTGGTGTCAACCCTTGAAGCAAGTTCAGTAGCAAATTTAGGTAGCCCCGACGGTATGATCATGGAACCCATAGGTGATCGAGGAATAAATACATGAAGGGAAGTTTATTTTCAAGTAAGACTATCATATATGGATAGCACACATCATGTCTTTTCTGGAGATATATGGTACTTCACGTAGTTCCTCACAGTCAAGGAGATATGGATTTGTGAAGTTGGAGGACTCTCAAAGAATAATCTAGAAGCTCCTAGAAGGTCAACAAAGAATTCAATCATTCTAGAAGCCCCTAGAAGGTCATCAAGAAGTTTTTTTAGTAAATGTGATTGCAACAATAAACTAATTATGGTTAAAGTGGTTGCAACAAGAAGTTAATTAGGGAAAGTAGTTGCAACAAAGAATTTATTATTTGACTAATTAATGAAAAGTTAGTTGCAACAAGAAATTGGGTTAGCCCTAGAATATTGAGAATGTCTAAAACAGTTACAAGGTATCCCCTAAAGGAAGTCACTTGGGAAGTATAAATGAGAGATCAAGAGACTCTCATTAGCACCTATTGATCACATTGAATATCTATATTGTAAAGTGTTATGGGCAAGTACTATTGACAAATATGAAGCAGCAAGTCTGAGGAAGTGAATTTCAGTGAAGAGAGAAGTTGCACGAGTCAAAGGGATGAAGTTGATCTTATTGTTCTAGGTTTTTCCTAAATCTATCCACGAGTTGCAGAGAAGGAAGACTGTGAACATCCACGAGTTCCAGTGAAGGAAGAGGGTGAACACCTGCATGGTTGTGTGAAGGAAAACATGGACTCTCATACAAGCAAAGAAATACACAAGTTACAGAGGCATTAGGGCACAAAAATCCATGAGCCATAGTGGAACAAATCACGAACATCCATGATTTCATAGAGCACAGGGAATAGGTTTGTTCATAAAAACTAAATCTTTGAAGACCAAATCCATCAGGTCAGCTACAGGTTGAGAGGTATGGTTTACTGTGTATTTTAGTGTCTATATTATACAAAAGTACAACATAGAAATGTCTTAGTAGTTAATGAGTATTTGATTTGGAAGAAATTCTTTTGGATACTGGAATGAGGGTTTGTGACATAAGGGTTTGAGTGGAATTGATGAAGTATAACAACATTGATAGGTTGTGGAAGTGAAAATGATAGAACAGTAACAAGTTGATTGATTCAGTGGTAGTGACAGGTTATCTACATTTATATTTATGGGTGGTTGGAGAGGGAAAATAAAGGGGGTTGTAGCCTCCTTCCAGTTGGTATTGGAGAATTGGGGAGTTGGAGATTCCTTTAGGTTGGAGACTGAAAACTAGGGGGTTGGAGCCTCCTTCCTATTGTAGCTGGAAAATAAGGAATCATGTTCTTCCTATGAATGTATTTCTACTAACATATAAGAAAATCGTTTTGTGGTTTTCTCCTGCATTGGGTTTCCACATACAATTCTAGTGTATTGTGTACTCGTGCGGTTGTTCATTGTTCATTGTTTGTTTATATTGTTCATTATGTTTTGAATTCTATTGATGAACTACTCATAAATTAAAAAAATACATATTGTGGTTAAAAGTAATAAAAGTGCTCATACTGATTCACCCCCCCTCTTAGTATTCCAATAATTGGTATCAAAGTCGTTCCTTCAAGAAGTAGTCTAATCACTGGAAGGAGATTATGGATTACTCTAATATTAGGGTACCAAAGTTGAAAACTTAGACTATGCCTTCTGGAGAAAAAGGATGAAAAATTATGTCCAGACACATGGATTTGATGTATGGAGAGAACTAGTAGATGGATACAAAGCACCAACCACTCCCCTGAAAGACAAGGATGGAAAGAAGCTCGAGGAAAACTAGTCAAGGGATAGAAATGATATTATGAATGGTTTGGATAAATCAATGCATTTCAAGTCCATGCACTGTGAATCTGCAAAATAAACTTGGGACAAACTTCAGAACATCTACGAAGGAGATGCCAAAGTCAATGGAGATAAACTTCAAATTCTTAGAGCTAAATTCGAGAAATTGAAGATGGAAGAAGATGAAGACATTGCAGCTTAATTTCTACGATTTAATGAAGTAGTGAATGGTATAAAAGGATTAGAGTCGAGATGAAAGAACAATTTGTTGTTCAAAAGGTACTAAGATCTCTACTAATGAGATTTTATTCGAAGATTTCAGCTCTAGAAGAAAGGGTGGATCTAGATACATTGGCTATGGACAAGTTACATGGTATACTCACAACTTATGAGATGAGGATAGAGAAATATAACCCAGTCATGAAGGAAGAAACATTCAAGGCATCCAAGAATACAAAGAAGAAGAACAAGCAAAATGCAAAGTTAGATTGTAGCTGCAGCGATGATTAAGAAGAAGATGAAGAAATTTCAAAATTCATCATGAAGTTGAAAAGAGGAACCAGAAAATACAAATGTATGCTTCCATTGAAATGTTTTAATTGTGGTGGTATTGGTCACTTTTATTATAAATTTCCTCATAAGAATAAGGAAAGTGATGAATAAGAAGATCCTAAAAAGAAAAAGAAAAATCAAAAGGGTAGAAGAAACAAAAAAAATTCTTCAAGAAAAGTCTTTGCAGCCAAGAAGACAATTCATCATCAAATGAGGACGAAGACAGTGATGATGACATAGAAATAGTACTCTTCATAGCAGTATGATATTTTGAAGAGGATTTTGAAGAAGAAGGAGAATTCGATCTCAGAGCAGAATTAATCGGTGCACTAGAAGAGTTAAGGATTGAACAAAAGAAAATTAAGTCACTCAAAGAAGAACTAAAAGAGAAAGAAGGATCTCAGAATTCCAACTCCAAATAAGTAGAGTAGATGATCAAGAAGTTAAAAATCCAAGTAGAAGAAGACAAAATAATTAAATAAGCACGCAGAGGTCAGTTTTATGAAAAGGAAAAAATGATCGAAGGCTTGGAAGTAGAAATAGTCACTTTAAGAAATATCTTTAGAAGAAGGACATGCAACAAAATAACACCAGAGTATTGGATGAGACCATTAGTATTCAAAGGCCATACCATGACAAATCTGAACTAGGATATAAACAGATATAGAAAGGCTCAATCTCTAAGACAACAAAACAAAGAAGCGATGTATAAATATTCAAAATCTCTCCTAAGAAGGAAGAATGCAAGAGGAAACAAGAAGAAAACTATAGAAAAATTGTGACACCCAAAAGAATCAGAATTAAGAATCAGCAATAGCCAGCAATAGAGAGAACCTGAGAAGAAGAAGGATTCATAAGAACAGAACCATTAAGAAGATCTTCCACACCCAGCTATCAAACTATTTTTTTTGGTTTATGTTATTCATGTAATAATTTTAGACATAAAGATGTGAATTCTAGGGCTGATACCAAGAACATAAACAACTATGAAGGATACACAAGAAATGGTTATCCAAGAAGGCCTCATGAAGAACAGAGCAGAAGCTACAACAAATTTGAATCCTTGAGCACTAAATTAGAATGCTACAAGTGCAACAACTTTGGACACATGGACAAATATTGTAGATTGATTGTTACTCCTAGAGAATAACAATAGAATATCAATAGTCACATACATGAACCACACAGGATATGGATAAATAAGCAGGATCAATTCAACACTGAAGAATGCACACTTGCCTTACAAGTTCCACACAAGAAACGTGGATGGTATGTTGACAGTGATTTCTCAAAGCATATGACAGGTGATAAGGATAGATTTATAACATTGAAGAAGGAAAGATATGGATTAGTTTCATTTGGGAATGACAACTCGGCCAGAATTATACGAAGAGGTAGAGTCAAGCTAGGAAACAAGGATGCCAAGGAAGAAAATGTTCTACTAGTTGCAGACATGAAGCACAATCTTATAAGTGTAAGTTATATGTGTGATCAAGGACACAAACTTATGTTTGACTCGGAGAAATGTGATATAAGGAAAGAAAGATCAGGAAAGTTGGTAGCTATAGCTGTAATAACTCCAAGAAACATATATGTACTAAATGAAATTGGAAAGGAAAGATGTTGCCTGGAAAAGGATGATGAAAATCGGATCTGGCACAAAATAATGGGTCACATAAACTTTAATAATCTTGTCAAAATTAGAAGAAAGGAAGCAGTAAGAGAAATTCTCAAGATCTCGAAGCCAGTAAATACTCTATGCAAGAATTTTCTACAGGGAAAACAAACCAGGACCATGCTCAAATCTAAGGAATACATCACAACAACACTGCCATAGAGTTTTCATACATATTTATGTGGACCAAAAAGAACAAAGAGATTGAATGAATAACAATACTTTATGCTACTGGTTGTTGAATACACAAGGATGAATGCAATTTTATTTCTCAGGAAGAAATCATAGGCATTTGAACACTTCAAGATATATAAGGAAATGGTTGAAACTAAAACTAAACAAAAAATCAAGTATTTGAGATCAGACAATGGAGGAGAGTTTACATAAAAGGAACTCATAGATTTATGTAGTGAACATGGGATAAAGAGATAATTCTCAGCAACTAGGACACCTCAACAAAATGGATTTGTCGAAAGGAAGAACATAACAATATAGGAAATGGTCATAACCATCTTGAAAGATTCCAAGTTAAAGGACATATTTTGGGTACAAGAAGTACATACAACAATTCATATTAAAAATAGAGGAATTATTAGAAACAACAGTGATAAAACTCTCTATGAGTTATGGAAAGGAAGACCAACAAATGCAAGCATTTCAGAATGTTCAGAAGAAAACGTTATATCAAAAGAGAATATGGAAGGATTGGAAAAGTTGAATCTTGAGTTGATAAAGGCATACTAGTTGGGTACTCAAGAAAAAGGGAAGCATACAAATTCTTCAATCTAAGACACAGTAGAATAGTGGAAATAATTAATCTGACGATTGATGAAACAGATGGACGGAGGACAAAAGAAGGAATCAAAGATTCAGTGGAACAAGATCACGGAGAAGATTTGAAATAAGAAGAAGTAGATGAATAAGAAAATGAAGAAGAAGAGCAGTCAGAGGCAGAGCAAGAGAAGCAATATCTTCATGCACCTCCAAAGATACCTAGTAGACGAGTGCAAAAACATTATCCACCAGAACAGATCATTGGGAATAAATATGTAGGGTTGAAACTCAAAGAAGAATGAGCTCACTAAAACAACAACACCTACCACTCTTATCTGCAATTGAGCCAAGAATTGTTGAAGAAGCCAGCAAGGATGAATATTGAATCAAATATATGAATGAAGAATTGGACCAGATGAAGAAGAATGATACATGGGAACTTGTTCCAAGGCCAAAGAAAAAATGTGATTGGTACAAAGTGGGTATTTAGAAACAAATTGAACGAGGATGGGCGGGTTACCAAAAACAAATCAATATCAGTATGTAAAGGATACACTCAGGTTGAAGGTATAGAATTTAAAGAGACATTTTCCCTAGTTTCCAGAATGGAAGAAATCCAGTTGATTCTAGCTTATGTATGTTACAAAAATATCAAGATGTATCAGATGGATGTAAAGTCAACCTTTCTAAATGGAGAGTTAGAATAAGAAGTATACATTGAGCAGCCAAAATGATTTCAGTTGTCAGAAAAGGAAAATTATGCTTGCAGGTTGAAGAAGGAACTATATGGTCTCAAACAAGCCCCTAGAGCATGGTATTCAAGAATGGACATGTACTTACAATAGAAAGGGTTCAAGAAAGGAAATGCATACAACATTCTCTACATAAAGATAAATCAAGATAATATCCTGATAATTATATTTTATGTTGATGATATTATTTTTGGAAATGATGATGACAGGATGAGTCAAACATTTTCCAGAGACATGCATAATGATTTCGAGATGTCATTACTTGGAGACTTTTCTTTCTTTTTGGGACTATAGATATGTCAGAGAAACATAGGTATCTTCATCTCTCAGACCAAGTATATCATATAAATGCTAAAAAGGTTTGGAATGGAAGATTACGAAAAATTTAGTACTCCTATGAAAATCAGTTGCAAGTTAAGTAAGGATGATGATTCTAAGGATGTAGACCGAAGATAGTATAGATCAATGATTGGCAGCTTACTCTGTGTGACAAATTCTAGACCGGATGTGATGCAAATAGTTGGGCAGGTTGCAAGGTTTCAAGAAGCACCAAAGGAATCACATGTTATGGCAGTGAAGATGATATTCAAATATATCAAAGGTACATAAGAGTTTGGATTATGGTATCCAAAAGGGAATGATGTATATCTTGTTGCTTATACAGATGTCGATTGCGAAGTTTGCATTGATGACAAAAGAAGTACAAGTGGATCATATTTCTATTTTGGTGAGTGCCTGGTATCATGGTTGAGCAAGAAACAATCATCAGTATCTTTGTCTACAACATAAGAAAAGTATATTGCAGCAACAACACATGTTGTACTTAGGTTCTATGGATGAAAAAAACTTTGCAAGATATACAGGTTGAATATGTTGACCCATTCCAATATTTTGTGATAACACCAACACCATCCATATATCAAAGAATCCAGTGATGCACTCCAAGATGAAACATATTCCGATCAAGTTTCACTTTCTATGGGAACAGGTTGCAGAGAAGAACATCATGGTCGAGTATATTGGGACAAAAGACAAAATTGTAGATATCTTCACCACACCTCTTCCGAGGGAGACCTTTGAGTATCTTCGAAAGAAACTTGGAGTAGTTTCTATCCCACGGTGAATTTTTGAATGTTTTTTTATATATCTCATGGATTTACATGAGGAAGCATTTAATGAGAAAAAGAACATAAATATTTGAAGTTTGCAGACAAGGGGACAAGCCCAAAGGACAGTGCAAACAAGGGGAGAATCCCAAAAGGGAAGTTACACTTTGCCATTGATGTCAAAGGAGGAGAGAGAGAGTAATTTGAGGCATGGAAATGGAAAGAAAGAACAAAGGATGAGCGATGGTCACAGGGGGAGAATGAGCATAAGTGTTTCTATCCCATCAACATTGCATCAAAGTGTTGTCGTCAATGTCAAAGGGGGAGATTATTGAAAGATTCATTTGATTGTCACTGATGTCAACCCTTGAAGAAAGTCCCAAATAAAATTTTGGTAGCCCCAACGGTATGATCATGGAACCCATAGGTGATCGAGGAATAAATACATGAAGGTAAATGTACTTGCAATTAATACTATCATATATGGATAGTACACATCATGTCATTTTCAGTGATATATGGTACTCCATGTAGTTCCTCATGTTTAAGAATATATGGCTTTGTGAAGTTGGAGGACGCTCAAAGAATATTCTAGAAGCTCCTAGAGGGTTAACAAAGAAGTCAATCAACCTAGAAGTTCATCAAGAAGTTTGTTTAGTCAAAGTGGTTGCAGCAAGAAACTAATTATGGGAAAATTGGTTGCAACAAGAAATTAATTAAGGAAAGTAGTTCCAACAAATAATTTATGATTTGACTAATTAAGGAAAAGTTAGTTGCAACAAGAAAGTGGGTTATCCCTAGAATACAGACAATGGGTAAAAAAGTTACAAGGTAGTCCCTAAAGGAAGGAACTTGGGAAGTATAAATAAGAGATCAAGAGACTCTCATTAGCACCTATTGAGCACATTGAATATCTATGTTGTAAAGTGTTATGGGAAGGTACTATTGACAAATTTGAAGCAGTGAGACTGAGGTAGTGAAGTTCAGTGAAGAGAGAAGTTGCAGGAGTAGAAGGGATGAAGTTGAGCTTATTGTTCTAGGGTTTTCCTTAAGCTATCTACGAGTTGCAGAGAAGGAAGAAAGTGGGCATTTGCTAGTTGGAGTGAAGGAAGAGTGTTGAAGACCACAGGGTTCAGTGAAGGAAAACACAGACTCTTAGAGAAGTAAAGAAATATGTGAGTTAATAAGTCATCAAGGTGTGGACATCTGAGAGCCACAGTGGGACAAAGCACAAACATCCGTGAGTTTATAGAGCACAGGGCGCGAGTTGATTGAGAAAATCTAAATCTTTGAAGATCAAATCCATCAAGTCAACTATAGGTTGAGAGGTATGATTGACTATGTATGTTAGTGTCTATATTCTGCAGAAGTCCAACACATAAATGTCTTAGTAGTTAATGAGTATTTGATTTGGAAGACATTCTTGTGGATCTTGGAATGAGGGTTTGTGACATAAGGGTTTGAGTGGAGTTGATGAAGTATAGCAACAATGACAGTGACATATCAGTAACGGGTTGATTGATTCAATGGTATTGATAGGTTTTCTACATTTATATTTATAGGTGGTTGGACGGAGCAAGGAAAGGGGGTTGTAGCCTCCTTCCGGTTGGTGCCAAAGAATTGGAGATTTGGAGCTTCCTTTAGGTTGGAGTATGGAAACTAGGGGATTGGTGCCTCCTTGGAGTTATAGATGGAAAATGAGGAAGTTGGTTCTTCCTATGAATGTATTTCTATTTAAATATAAGAAAATCATTTTATGGTTTTCTCCCGCAGTGGGCTTCCACATAAAATTTTGGTGTATTGTGTACTTGTGTGGTTGCTCATTATTCAATGTTTATTTATATTGTTCATGATGTTTTGAATGCTATTGATGAACTTCTCATAAATTTAAACAATCCATATTATGGTTAAAACTAATAAATGTGCTCATATTGATTCACCCCCCTCTCAGTATTCCAATAATTGGTATCAGAGCAGGTCCTTCAAGATGAAGTCTAATCACTGGAAGGATATCATGGATTACTCTAATATTTGGGTACCAAGGTTTGATGACCAATGATATGCCTTCTGGAGAAGAAGGATGAAAACTTATGTGTAGCCACAAGGATTTTATGTATGGAGAGAAGTAGTAGAAGGATACAAAGCACCAACCACTACCCCGATAGACAAGGATGGAAAAAATATTGGGGAAAACAATATAGGGGATAGAAATGATATTATGAATGGTTTGACTATATCAATACATGTCAAGGTCATGCATTGTGAATCCACAAAATATAATTGGGACAAACTTCATAACATCTACAAAGGAGACGCAAAAGTCAATGGAGCTAAAATTCAAACTCTTAGAGCTAAGTTTGAGCAATTGAAGATGAAAGAAGATGAAGACATTCTAGATTACTTTCTATGAGTTGATGAAGTATTGAATGGTATCAAAGAATTGGCAGATGAGATGAAATAATAGGTTGTTGTTCAGAAGGTACTAATATCTCTACCAATGAGATTGTATTCGAATATTTCAGCTCTAGAAGAAAGGGTGGATCTAGATACAGTGACTATGGATGAGTTACATGGGATACTCATAGATTATGAGATGAGGATAGAGAAATATAACCCAATCATGAAGGAATCATCATTCAAGGAATCTGAGAAGACAAAGAAGAAGAACAAGCAAAATCCAAAGTCATATTGTAGCTACATCAATGATTAGAAGAAGATGAAGAAATGGAAAACTTCACCAGGAAGTTGAAAAGAGGAACCAACAAATACAAAGGTATGCTTCCATTGAAATGTTTTGATTGTGGTGGTATTGGTCATTTTTCTTCTAAATGTCCTCATAAAAATAAGGAAAGTGATGAAGAAGAAGAAGATCCTAAAAAGAAAAAGAAAAATCAAAAGGGTAGAAGAAACAAAAAGAAATTCTTCAAGAAAAGTCTCTACACCCAGGAAGACAGTTCATCATCAGATGAGGATGAAGAAAGTGACGATGATACAGAAAGACTACTCTTCATGGAAGTAGAAGATTCTGAAGAGGATTCTAAAGAAGAAGGAGAATTCGATCTCATAGTAGAATTAATCAATGCACTAGAAGATCTAAGGATTGAAAGAAAGAAAATCAAGTCACTCAAAATAGAACTAAAAGAGAAAGAAGGATCTCATAATTCCAACTCCAAACAAGTCAAGCAGATGAGCATGAAGTTAAAAATCCAAGTAGAAGAAGAAAAAATAATTAAATAAGCACTCAGAGGTCAATTATATGAAAAGGACAAAATGATTGAAGGATTGGAAGCATAAATAGTTACTCTAAGAAGAGATCTTCATAAGAAGGACATGCAACAGAAAAACACCAAAGTATTGGATGATATCATTAACAGTCAAAGGCCATACCATGACAAATATGTACTAGGATATAACCAGACAGAGAAAGGCTCAAGCTCCAAGACATCAGAACAAATAAGCTATGAAAAAACAATCATAGGCTCTCATAAGAAAGAAGAAGGCAAGATGAACCAAGAAGAAGACTACATAAACATTGCACCACCCAGAAGATTCAGAATTCAGAATTAGCAACAACCAGTAATAGAGAGAACATGAGAAGAAGAAGGATTCAGAAGAACAACATTGTTTAGAAGATCTTCCACCCCGAGGTATCAAACTATTTTTCTTGGTTTATGTTATTCATGTAATCATTTTGGACATAAATCTATGAATTGTAGATCCAATACCAAAAATAGAAACAACTATGAAGGATACACAAGAAATGGTTATTCAGGAAGGTTTCATGAAGCACAAAGAAAAAGGTACAACAGTTTTGAATCCTTCAACACTGAAGTATAATGATACAAGTGCAACAAATTTGGACACATGGACAAAGATTGTAGAATGATTGTTCCCCCTAGAGAATCACAACATAATATCAATAGTCACAAACATGAACCACAAAGGATATGGATAAATAAGCAAGATTGATTCAACACTGAAGAATGCACACTCGCCTTGCAAGATCAACACAAGAAAATTGGATGGTATAATGAAGTGGTTGCTCAAATCATATGACACATGATAAGGACATGTTTCAAACATTAAATAATAAAAGAGATGCATCATATTCATTTGGGAATGACAACTTAGCCAGAATTATAGGAAAATGCATAGTCAATCTTGGAAACAAGGATGTCAAGGAAGAAAATGTTCTACTAGTTGAAGACATGAAGCAAAATCTTCTAAATGTAAGTCAGATGTGTGATCAAGGACACAAACTTATGTTTTCATCAGAGAAATGTAAGATAAGGAAAGCAAGATCAAACAAGTTGGTAGCTACAACTATAAGAACTCCAAGCAACATATATGTACTAAATAAAATTGGAAAGGAAAGATATTGCCTAGGAAAGGATGATGAAATTTGGCTCTGGAACAGAAGAATGGATCAGGTAAACTTTGAAAATCTCGTAAAAATTAATAGAAAGGAAGAAGTAAGAGAAATTCCCATGATCTCGAGGCCAGGAAATGCTCTATGAAAGCATTGTCTATGTTGGCACAGGGGCAGACCTAGGGTTCAGCTCCAAGAGTGCACCAACAAGCCCTAACTACTGGCCCTTTTGGAAATACCTGTGAAGCAGATGTAGTCTCACTCAAAGCAGTTATGAGGGGGTTGTAGGACAGAGATGTCTACACCCAAGGGGAATATCAAGTGGATCTAATAAAAGAACAACATAGAATTCATATATCACTTATCATCTTGGATCTACTCTGCACATCTACTTTTCAGGTCTAAAATAGTAATGCAATCACAGTATATCAATGACAGAGACAGAATACCAATCAAACACAACACAAAATATACGTGGCTCACCCTCTCTCTAGGGATACATCCACAGAACTGTGCTTTATAAAATATTAATATGAAGCATGCAGTTATTGTTTGTGCTCTTAGCTATCAGATCCTCTTTCTTCTCTTCTCTTTCTCTCCCCTCCCTGTACACCTATATTCAGGATTGATATTCGCACCCAGCTGAAGATCTTACAATATCGAAAGGCTCTCACACTTAGCACTTCTCTCTCACAACAATAGTAATCTCTCACAACAATAATACCACTAGATCGAAAACAGTATTGTACCAACCCAAACTAGGTCCTCATGACCTTTATTTATACATTACAATAGCTCACCGACTGAAACCTAGGTGTCCAAAAACCCTAGATACCAAAACCCTAGGTGTCTAAAACCCCAGGTCAACTTGCCCATATTTTCAAGGCTTCACCAACCTGTCTTTCCTTCCTTCTCGTGTGAGGCTCCAAAGCATCTAACGGTGGATTTTTCCACTTGTTGAGTTTTCCATGATCCTTCTTCCTTGTTGATCTATCATCCTTGATCTCCTCATCCAATGGCTTGCTTTCTCAAACTTTGCTCCATCTTTTCTGCTCTTTTTCTCACTTCGACCCAGTAATAGTTACTATGTCTTGCGTGAAGTTCACATTTTTCCTTTTCTTCCTTGATCTTCACTTGCTTCCATAATCAAGGGCCAACAGGCCCCCAACACTCACATGTGACTCGTCCCGAGGAAATTCAGACCTGATCCTTCTATTTTACTTTGACTTCTGACTACACAGTACAGCCTTTGCTTTCTTCTCTATACCTCATTTTCCTCCTTGTGCAGACTATCTTTTATGTTCATGGTACCCAGTTTGAACTGCATCTGGTACCTAGACCCTTTTCCCCATGATTTTATCAAGATATTTGAGGCAGCTGGTTGTCATAGTACAATTTCAACCGGCTCCCAGTCACTAATAAATCCTTCCACTCCCCATTCAGAGTCTTCAATTGCGCAACACCTCCCTCTATAACATAATTGATCTCATATGGCCCTAGTTAATGCATTATGTACTTCCCAGGATGTTTGATGAAATTACTATCATATATCAGGACTAGATCACCTTGTTTAAATGCCTTCTTCCTGATGTGCTTATCATGGTAGTCCTTCTCTCTTTCCTTTTGAACCTATTGTTGGAATTCCACAATGATTCTATATTCCTCCAATTCAACCAATTGTGCAAACCTCTCTTGAACAGTGCCAAGGTCATCCATATCTGTAAAGGCAACAATTCTCAGGCTTGGTACCAAATATTCCATTGGAACAACAGCTTCAAGACCATATACCAACTTAAAAGGTGTCTTCATTGTCATCTTCTTGCAAGTGTTTCTATAGGCCCATAATACTATTGGTACTCTTATATCCCAATCATCCTTTTTCACACTACAAATCTTCGTCAATGTTGTCTCCGAGATTTTGTTGAATGCTTCAACTGTCCCATTTTCTTGTGGATGGTAAGGTGTGCTCTTCTAATGGTGGACTGAAAATTCCTCAGTCAGGGATTCAACTGTCTTATTGATGATATATGTTCCTTGATCACTCATAAGGATTGTTGGGCATCCAAACCTAGTTATGATGTCATCAAATATGAAGCGTGTAGTTGTAGTTTCACTATAGTCCTTAACTTCTCTTTCTTTGGCCCATCTGGTCAAGTATTTTGTTGTTGTAATTATGTACCTTTCTCCTGTATGATTTCCTGGTGGGTTTGCAGTTCCAACGAAGTCAATGGCCCATTTCTCAAATGCTTATACGGTCAGTTGTGGTGCTAGTGGCATTTCATCTCTTCTGGAAGGTTTCCCAACTCTTTGGCATACATCGCAGGCTCTAGAATAGTCTTTAGCACCTCTGTGTAAGGTAGGCCACCAAAGGCCAACTCTAAGAACCTTCTGTGCAGTTTATTTTCATGCATAATGTACTCATGTGATGCCTTCATGATATTCTGTGAGGATCAGTGGTCATTCTACCTCCATAACACATCTTCTTAATATCTCATTAGGTCCCATCTTGTATATATGTCTAGCTATAAGTGAGAAGTCTGAAGCGTGCACTACTAGTTGTTTCTTCTGAGGAATTGTGTACTCACTAGGTGTCATTCATGTTGATAGGAACTAGACTATCTATGTGAAGTGGTCATCGATCTTTCTAATGGCCAATAGCTGTGCATTCGATAGTGCATCCTCCAAACTAGTCGGCTCTTCACCATGTTCCAACCTTAACAAGTGGTCAGGACCTTTGTTCATTCTCCTTGGCTTTACTATGATCTCAAAATCATATTCCCAAAATAGAAAAATCCATTTTCATATCATTCCCCCCAACACTGGATTTTTGACTAGGCATTTTAGTGCAGAGTGATCAGTAAACATTTTAAAGTGTCCTCCCAACAAGCAGTGGTGAAATTTCTATAATGAATACACCATGGCTAACCCTTCTCACTTAGTGGTTGATAGCTTCCTGCTAGAAAAGGCTAATGGGTGGTCAATATCTCCTCCTCTAGGTTGTGCTAACATAGCTCGTAAAGCAATGGAAGATGCATTGACATGCACATGAAATTCCTTGGTCCAATTTGGAAAACCCAGAATAGGTGCAGTAACCATTTTTTGTTTTAGTGTGTCAAATATCTATTGGCATTCTTCTGTCCAACTAAACTGAAAATTTTTCTTCAAAAGTTTCTCCATGGGTGTCGTTATCTGAGAATATCCTTTGATGAACTTCCTGTAGTATCATGTGTGTCCCATCGTAGTGCGCAGCTGTTTGACTGAAGTAAGAGGGGGTAGATCAACTATAATGGTGATCTTGGATGGATCTACCAACAATCCTTTATTACATACAATATGACCTAAAAACACTCCAAATGGTGAAAATAAAATAAATTTCTTTAGGTTCAAGGCAATTTGACATTGCCTACATTTATCCAACATTAGCCTTAGACATTCAATATGATTCTTCAATAAACTTAAAACAGTCCAATCATCAAAATATGCTTCTAGAAATTTATGCAGGAATTCCTTGAATGCTTCGACCACCACCCTGGAAAAGATGGATGGGGAATTATTTAATCCAAATGGAATCAATGTATATTGATAGGACCCCCATTATGTTTCAAAAGTGGTCTTATGGCAGCCTTCCTTGGCAATCTGGATCTGATGGTATCCTGAAAATCCATCTGTAAAATAATATACTTCCTAGCCTCCCACATTATCTAACACTTTGTCAGTGAATGGTGTAGGGAAGGGGTCATGCAAACAAGCATAATTCAGCTTCCTAAGATCTACGCATATCCTAATCTCTCATGTATTCTTGTCTTGTACCACCATAGGGATAATCCATTCTGACTCTTCCATAGGTTCTATAATTCCTTCTTCCATCATTCTGTCGAGCTCAATTTTCACTTTTTCCTTATATTTAGGGTTCATTTTGTACGATCTCTATTTGGTTGGTCTAGCATCTGGATTTAAAGGGATCCTCATCTCTCCCATAGGCCCTTTAATGCCCTTAATATCGGTGAACTTGGTTGGAAACAAGTCTTGATATTCATGCAGTAAATTTGTAATTTTGTCAATGGTAGAAGCATCCCATTAATCTCTGACATTTGCAAGATTCAGTGTCTCTTCTGTTCCAATATTGACTTTCTTGATCTTGATTGTCTTTCCAATGAATGGCAAATCAATTCTTGGTCCTTCCACATCCCTTTGGCCTTATTTTTCTGTGATGTTCACCTTCCTCGGATCATCGTCTTCATCGGCATTGATGTTGTAACATCCTTGCAGTTTATGAAGAGGTGCAATCCATTCATCCTCTTCTTGTTCCATAGGGAGGCTATATGCCTCTTCAAATACTTTTTGTCTTACAATCTACAATGATTTATCTATTCAAGGATATTGACTTTCAAATAAGAAGGTGGTTACAAAATTCTGAGCCATACCTTTCCAATCTGTAGTAATGAGGCGCGGCTCTGCTTGAAGATACCAGTTAATAGGGTTTGTGTCTAGCGTGTTAATGAATTTGGGCACCCACTTCTCTTTTGGAATGTCACTCCAAGCCTCTTCGAAGCTTCACACATGGTCCTTTGGGTATCTTCGACTTTTGTAGAAAACTTCGCAGCCTTCCACTTGTGCTGAGAACCGCATTGTCATCATGGTACAACATTGTACCCAATTTGCAATGTTGTTTTTGTGTGTCCCCCACTATCTTTTTGGGGTTGCTTTCAAGCCCTCATCCATTGCCAACAATATTTTTTGTAGTGGTACACTCTCTTCAAAGTCTGACAAGAAGGTTTCTAAAGGGTTTAGATCATCAAATGTGGGCAAGTTACTTACTGTTTTGTCGATCCAATGAACTTCTCTGGTTAATCTAGCACATATTCTTGTAGATACTTCATACATTTTATTCTTCCAATTCTCCAATGCTTCTTTTGAGTTTGATGAGTAGACATTGTCACTTCATGAGCTTATTTTTCCATTGGTTGTGGGATTAATGTAATCTTGTTGTCTGGATGTTAATTTGTATATGTTTTCTAGTTCATATGCGTGGTCTTCTTCTCTAATGGGATCTGTCTATCGCTGACCCTCATCTGGATATAAGGGTGCAATGAACCTAATGCCATCTTTTTCAAAAGTCATACGTCTTTTATTTAAATCAACCACAGTGGAATTATTGAAGGCCCAATCAATTCCTAACAACACAAGGTAAGGGAAGCTATCATCAACTATCTTAATTACCTCGAAATTTGCAAATGTTCTTACTCCATCAATGTCCACAGGGACATGTTCCAGTCTGCCAAATGGACTTACAACTTGTTGGTTGGCCATCCTAAGCCTGATAGGGGAATAAATCAACTTTGGTTTTCTCATCAATGCCCAGGTTTTCTTTGTCATGACATTGATCTCCGACCCTACATCGAGGACTACATAATCTATCTCATACTCTCCTATTTGAGCATTCAAATGTAATTCCCTATTTGTCCTTCTCTTCTTACCGATTTGGTGTACTACCCTATTCAGTAAGGAGTCTATATTTCCTAACTCATATTGTCTGATTAAATTTTGTAACTCTTGTACAGTGCTCTCATCCTGAATCAACTTAATACAAGTATATAGTAATTCCATGAGATTGCTTACCTCTTTTTCTTCTTTTGGTGAAGTAGAATGATCAAATTCCAGAGGCATTCCATATTATCTCAACTTCAGTATTGTATTTGATGAGGAACCTTGGTCTCCTCTAAACTCTTTTCTTTCCTCCTCAAACATTTGTCTTTGTTTCTTTGCATCAAACATTTGTGTCTTATCTGTAGCTTTTCTGATTCCTGAGTCTTATGTAATCCTCCCTTGGGTTAGTCTGTCTTCTCCTATAACAACACCTCCTCTGGTTATAATAGCCACTCTAGGGTCTTCTCCACGAGGTTCAGCGTATATCAGTTTCACTTGTGGGTTCTACTGAGGTCCTCCTCTTTCCTGAATCTTAGCTAGCAGCACAGGACAATCTTCTATAACATGTTCGAACAAGCTACAATAGTTGCAAGTAGTACAAGGGTTCTCGTAATCCCTTGCGAGGTGTCCTGGTTGTGCGCAGTTATAACAGATTATTTTTCCTCGACCTTGACCCATTCCTCCTCCTTGTCCTCTTCCTCTGAATCCACCACGAGGATTGAAGTTTCCTCTCCCAGGGGAGTTGTACTGCGTAGAGTTTCCTTCTTGTTGTAATTCGCCTTGAATCTTGTATATGTCTCTTGACCTTTCATGCATGAGATCATAAGCCCTACAATCTCTATCATCATGTCCCATGGACTTATAGAATGTACAATACAAATTTGTAGGTGTCAAAACACACTTTTTCATGTAATAGCACTCACCAGAGTGATGCCTATTTCTTCATACCTCACACCAAGGTAAGGTGACTTGCTTCAAAGGGCTCGGAGCTCCAGAATCCAAGTATTCATTCAATAGGGGACAATGTTCCTTGTCATGGCCTTATGATCTACATCTGACACACCAGATGTCTTCTCTTTTATCTTTTCCCTTTTCATTCTTCATATCTTCGACCTACAAAGACAAAGTAGTTAGTTGACTCAAGATCTGGCTCATACCTGAGTTGGATTCTCCCATATGGGTTGATTCGATATTCATGGAAATCTCTAGCACCTCAGACTACGAAGAAATATTCGGTTGCATCAGAGGAACTATGATCTGTGGTAAGAGGGTAGCAATGATCCATTCTTTGTTCTGTTCATTTGGGATTTGAAAATTCAATCAGTCTGTTAAGGTTTTGAATCTCTGATCGAATTCCCAAATAAGATTGGCCACCTTTTGCTTGATCTCCTTCATTTTTGTAATACACTGTGACTCCGACTTGGGTTTCTTGAACTCTGCAATCAACACATTCTTAATCTGATTATGTGTCTTAGGTTGTGCAAGTCCTTGAACAAGGTTCATGTACCATCTCAGTGCGTGATCCCTTAGAGTGGTACTAAACTAGGTTCTTTTGACAGCTTCGTCCATGACATTTTTAATATTCCATACAGCTTCACATAGGAACCAATGTTGATCAGGATCTTCAAATCCATCTCCCCTAAAGATAGGGAGTCTCATCTCATCTGCCATAGATCTTCCTAGGGTCCCTGACTGAGTGTGTGGTGGATTACTAGTGATAGTTCTTTGGGTACTTTGGTGGCTGGGATTACTCTAATTTCTTAATACTACTGAATCAACAAGAGGGATAACATTACTTACTTCAATGGTTTGTGCAGTTCCTGAAGTTTCAGGTTCTTCTTGGCGAAGCTCTTTAGCTTTCCCTTGCTCTATCCCAATAGGTTATGAATGATCCTTGTCTGTCATATCTACCTCTTCTCCACCATAGAAACCTCCGTCCACATAGTTCTACTTGAACAGGTTCGCAATATGAACTTCTTTGAACACTCTCCCACTGTGCCTATGTCTAGCTTCTGTGTCGTTGTCCAAATTTTTGAACATTATCCTTTCTATATCCGACCAGTCTATTGTATCTTCAAGATGTTATTCTCATGCAATAGTGTCTTGAGTCTCAACTTCAGGAATTGTAAAAAATTTCCTCTGGGTCCCTTAAATAAATATTTCTCAGATTGGTTGTATGACTCTACTCTGTCAACAACAAACTTTGTGATGTACCCTCCAATGGCGCTATCAAACCAGTGATCTACTACTCATGATATGGTGTTATCATCTCTTTTGACCTTCTTGATAAACTCCGACGTCCACACTACCAGAGGTCTAGATTGAATCTCAAACTGGGTATCTGCAAATCTAGATAGCCACTCATACAGTGCCTGATGGATTCCCCCAAAGAAAATTATGTGTATATCAGTGAATATATATTTCTCCAACCAATCCTCTGTACTAAGATTAGGGTTCTTGTTCTGGGCTTCAGCGAAGTCCTTTTCTTGATCCTCTATCCACTTTTGAGACTTTGTCTTTGATGGGAACCACCTTGACATTCCCTCAAGAATATTCTTGTCCCGGCAATGAAACCATTTGTTGGCACAGGGGCAGACCTAGGGTTCAGCTCCAAGAGTGCACCAACAAGCCCTAACTATTGGCCCTTTCAGCAACACCTGCGAAGCAGATGCAGCCTCACCTGAAGTAGTTATGAGGGGGTTGTGGGAAAGAGATGTCTACAACCAAGGGGAATATCAAGTGGATCTAATACAAGAACATAAAAACATTCATATATCACTTATCAGCTTGGATCTACTCTGCACATCTACTTATCAGGTCTAAAACAGTAATGAAGTCATAGTATATCAATGACAGAGACAGAATACAAATCAAACACAACACAAAATATATGTGGTCCACCCTCTCTCTAGGGCTACGTCCATAGAACTATGCTTTATAATATATTAAGACGAAGCATATAGCTCTTATCTGTGCTCTTAGCTAGCAGGTCCTCTTTCTTCTCTTCTCTTTCTCTCCCCTCCCTGTGCACCCAGTTGTACGGTTGATCTTCACACCCAGTTGAAGATCTTACAATACCAGAAGGCTTTCACACTTAGCACTTCTCTCTCACAACAATAATACCACTAGATCGACAACAATATCGTACCAACCCAAACTAGGTCATCATGACCTTTATTTATACATTACAATAGCTCACTGACATCCTTAGGCCAAAACCTAGGTGTCCAAAAATCCTAGATACCAAAACCCTAGGTGTATAAAACCCTAGGTCAACTTGACCCATATTTTCAGGGCTTCACTAGCCTGTCTTTCCTTCCTTATCCTGCGGTGCTCCAAAGAATCTAACGGTGGATTTTTCCACTTGATGGGTTGTCCACGATCCTTCTTCCTTGCTGATTTGTCATCCTTGATCTCCTCATCCAATGGATTTCCTTCTCAGACTTCGCTCCATCTTTTCTTCTCTTTTTCTCACTTCGACCTAGTAACAGTTACTGTGTATTGCACGAAGTTCGCATTTTTCCTTTTCTTCCTTGATCTTCACTTGCTTCCATAACCAAGGGCCAACAGTCTACATGGAAATCAAACCGAGGCCAAGTTCAATTATAATGAGTACTCCACAACAAAAATTCCATAGATTGTTCATACAAATCTATGTGGACAACCAAGAACAAATGGATTGAATGAAGAACAATATTTTATGCTACTGGTTTATGACTACACAAGGATGACTGCAGTTTTATTTCTCGGGAAGAAATTAGAGGCATTTGAACACTTCAATATATACAAGGAAATTGTTGAAAATCAAACTGAATAAAAAATCAAATGTTTGAGATCAAACAATGGAGGAGAGTTTACATTAAAGGAATTCATAGATTTATATATTGAACATGGGATAAAGAGATAGTTCTAAGTAGCCATGACACCTCAACAAAATGGAGTTGTCGAAAGGAATAAAATAACAGTACAGGAAATGGGCAAAACCATGTTGAAAGATTCCAAGTTAAAGGACGTATTTTGGGTACAATTAGTACATACAGTAGTTCATATTCAAAATAGAGGAATGCTCAAAAATAACAGTGATAAAGCTCCCTACGATCTATGGAAAGGAAGACCAGCAAATGTGAAGCATTTCAAATTGTTCGTAATAAAATGTTATATCAAAAGAGAATATGGCAGGATTGGAAAATTTGACTCTCGAGTTGATAAAGTCATACTAGTTGGCTACTCAAGAAAAATAAAAGCATACAAATGCTTCAATCTAAGACTCAACAGAATAGTGGAAATCATTAATGTGACGATTGATGAAAAAGATGGACAGGGGAAAAATAAGGAAGCAAATATTCAGTGGAATAGGATCATGAAGAAGATTTGAAAGAAGAAGAAGTAGATGAAGAAAAAGATCAATCAAAGAAAGAGAAAGAGAAACAAGATCTTTAGGAACCTCCAAAGAGACTTAGAAGATGAGTGTAGAAAGATCATCCACCAAAACAAATAATTGGGAATAAAGATGCATGAGGTGAAACCCAAAGAAGAATATGTTCACCAGAACAACAACACCTAGCACTGTTATCCACAATTGATCCAAGTAGTTTTTACAAATCCAGCAGGGATGAATAATGGATCAAAGATATGAATGAATAATTGGACCAGATAGAGAAGAATAATACATGGGAACTTTTTCCAAGGCCGAAGAACAAAAATGTGATTGGTACAAAGTGGGTCTTCAAAAAAAAATTGAACGAGGATGGATAGGTTACCAGAAATAAAGAAAGATTGGTATGTAAAGGATATGCTCAGGTTGAAGATATAGAATTTGAAGAGACCTTTTCCCTAGTTGCCAGAATGGAAGAAACTAGGTTGATTCTAGATTATGTATGTTCCAAAAATATCAAGGTGTATCAGATGGATGTAAAGTCAACCTTTATAAATGGAGAGTTAGAAGAATAAGTTTACATCGAGCAACGAAGAGGATTTCTGATGTCATAAAAGGAAAATTATGTTTGTAGGTTGAATAAGGAACTATATGGTCTCAAACAAGCCCCCATGGAATGGTATTCAATACTGGAAAGGTACTTACAACAGCAAGGTTTCAGGAAAGGAAATACAGACAATAGTCTCTACATAAAGATAAATCAAGATAATATGTTGATAATTGAATTTTATGTTGATGATATTATTTTTGGACGTGATGATGACATGATGAGTTAGAAATTTTCCAAATGCATGCAAAATGAGTTCAAGATGTTATTACTTGGAGATTTATCTTTTTTTGGGGACTACAAATATGTCAGAGAAACACATGTATCTTCATCTCTCAGGCCAAGTATATCAGAGAAATGATAAAAAGGTTTCGAATGGAAGATTGCAAACCAGTCAGTACTCCTATGAAAACCAGTTGCAAGTTAAGTACGGATGATAATTCTAAGGATGTGAACCAGAGATAGTACAGATTAATGATTGGAATCTTACTCTATGTGACAACTTCTAGACCGCATGTGATGCAAGCAGTTGGACAGGTTGCAAGGTTTCAAGCAGCACCAAAGGAATCACATTTTATTGCAGTGAAGATGATATTCAGATATCTCAAAGGTACAAAAAGAAGATTTTGGATTATGTTATCCAAAAGGGAATAATATATCTCTTGTTTCCTATACAGATGTCGATTGGGAAGGTTGCATTGATGACAAAATAAGTACAAGTGGAGCAAATTTCTATTTGGGTGAGTGCTTGGTATCATGGTTGAGCAAGAAACAATCATTAGTATCTTTTTCTACAGCAGAAGCAAAGTATATTGCAACAACATCTTGTTGTACTCAAGTTCTATGGATGAAACAAACTTTGCAAGATATACATGTTGAATATGATGAGCACATTCCAATATTTTTTAATAACACCAAATTCATCGGTATCTCAAATAATCCAGTGACGCACTCCAAGAAAAAACATATTTCGATAAAGTTTCACATTCTATGGGAACAGGTTGCAGAGAAGAACATCAGGGTCGAGTATATTGGGAAAAAAGAGAAAATTGCATATATATTCACCAAACCTCTTCCGAGGGAGACCTTTGAGTATCTTTGATAGAAACTTGGAGTAGTTTCTATCCCAAAATGAATTTTTGAATGATTTTCATATATGTCATGGATTTACATGAGGAAGAAACATAAAGAGAAAAGGGACAACAAAAATATTTGAAGTTTGCATATAGGGGGAGCATCCCAAAGGACAGTGCTGACAGGGGGATCAGTCCAAAGGACAATTCAGACAGGTGGAGCAACCCCAAAGATAAGTTACCCTTCATCATTGATATCAAAGGGGGAGAGAGAAAGAACATAGGAGGAGAGATGGTCATAAGGGGAGCATGAGAATTGTTCGAAGGTTTACATTTGGGAGTAAGCTTGTCATTGATGGCAAGAACAACGATGGAAAAGATCAACATGATCAGTAGTGCAGTGATAATGGAAGAGTAAAAATCCATTTTAGAATTTCAGATACCGAGAGTTGAAGTGTCAAAACACTTCTCCACCGAAGTGGAGAAATTACAAAGTGACGAAATCGCAAGGTGGACGAAATCGCGAAGCGACGAAATTGCGAAGGTGGACGAAATCGCGAAGTGGTGAAATCGTGATAAGATCTGGGTTGTAGGATCTGGGTACCTACGAAGGCCCAATAGTTGTTAGATATGGTGAAGCTACAAAGAGGATAAGTCTGAGAGTCATCCAACTCCCCAAAACTGTGAAGGCATCCTGGCCATCCATGAGGGATAGTTCTGGACCATTGATTAAGAGGACGCGTGGCGGAAGATCATCATGTCGCTGACTGGAAATTCAAAGGAATGGGGTTCCCTAACTTCTCGAATTCACGATATGAGAAATCATGAAATAATCTCAACTGTTAGATTGAGGCCAAATATGGACCATTGATTAGGCACAATAAAGGCTCATGGAGTTGCGAAGTCCCGATAAAATCTTGACCGTTGATCCAAGAGGGATGTATGGCAGAATATCAAATCATGTCAAAGCTCCATCTCATAGTTTCGTGTATCGCGACATGGAGTGATGAGAACCTCCATCACAGGAATCGCGAGATGTGAACTCAAGATAAGATCTAGACCATCAGATCACCAAAGGTTCTGGATCATTGATATAAGCTCCATCTCGAAGCTTCACCTATCACAACTTGGAGTGACAAGAACCTCCATCTAAGGAACCGCGAGATGTGAATTCATGATAAGATCTGGACCTTCAATTTTCCAAGAACGTGGATCGTCAATCTGAGCTCCATCTTGGAGTTTCACCTATCGCGACTTGAAGTAACGAGAAACTCCATCTAAGGAACAGAAAGATGCGAGATCGCGATAAGATCAGGACCGTTAGATCTATGGAGATTTCAACCGTCGATCAGACTCGATGAAGTTTATAAACTTGTGAAATATGAAGCACCTTTTTGGCACAGCCTGGGGTCACCACCGATGGTCACGAGAAAGGAAGGAGTCAATTCAGATAATCTCTATTTTGGGGTTTCAGGGATCGCGACTTGGAGAGTCGAGATGCCTCATCTCCAGATTCACAAAATGAGAAATTGTGAAAGCGCTTTATGCATAAGCGTGTGGTCTCGGTCAATGGTCACACCATCAAAGAGCTAAAGAGAAGAGTACGTGCAGATAAGCTTCCTTTCGACATTTTGGGGATCGCGACTTTGAAAGTCGAGAAACTTCTCAATGGAATTAACGAAAAGGAGAAATGAGAAATCATGAAAAGCACGTTATGAACAAGTTCTTGGTCATAGACATGGTCATATAAAGGAAGGAGCCAGCGCTGAAAATCTCTATTTCGGAGTTTCGAAACTTGTAACATGGAGACTCAAGATGTCTTATCACGGAATCTCTGAATTGTGAAAGTGTGAAACGGGTAAATAATGCAAGAACTCATCAGATTTAATCCAATGATGGAGGTGAACATGAGCATGATCGGAGGGCTAATGTTGATCCTCACAGTGTAACTGCTAGAAACCATTGATGGTTTCTACCAGAGGATGTGAAGAGACTTCTGTGTGATTTCCAAAGGAGCTAAAGAGTTACATGGAATCTGCCAGTGGAATGAAGACGATTCATGGAGGAAATTGACAGAAGGATGAGGGTTGGAGCTCATAACTGAAATAGAAAGGATGAGCTCAACTATAATAGAGAAGACGAAGACTCTCAACTGCCAGAGAGAAAAAGGAATCTTGACATAACACCTAGTGATGAAAGACACAGGGGTTGAACTTCCAGAGAAGTTGAAGAGTCATGATGATGATCACTCAGAGCACTTGAGATGTGGAGGAGATTGGCGTGGTATAAGCATGCAGAGGAATGGCGAATATTGCATGCACAAGATGCACAGAAGCCATATATACACGGTATAGAGAAGATATGTGGTTGTTGTTGGAGTTGTTGTTGAAAGCGATTCATGCATGAAGGAGGAGGGAAGTTCAGTAGCTGAATTGAACAGAAGATGAACTGTTCAGTGAATGGACATGGCACACAGAGCATAAAAGGAGGACGAACAGACAATGCAAGTTAGGTGTGTAGGAAGGCAGTGAGGTAGACAGAACAACGAAATGTAGTAGAACAGTGATGAGACTGGTAAGTTGTTATTGAACACTATATCACTGTAATAGGTTTCAGTGCTTTCATATTCATAATCCAGGGTGGTAGGGAGGTGCTATGGAGGAATATTGTCCTCAGAGGTTCAAGTGGGTGCTTGAACACAGGGAGTTGTAGCTTCCTTCTAGTCGGTGCTAGAGAAACTGGGGATTTGGTGCTTCCTTCTAGTTGGTGCTAGAGAAACCAGGGAGTTGGTGCTTCCTTCTAGTGGGTGCTAGAGAAAAATAGAGAGTTGGTTCTCTCAGCAAGTTGCAGCTTGCAAAATAGAGGTTGTAGCCTCACAATGAGTTGGTGCTCATATGTATGATAATGTAAATAATGTAAATAATACTTATCATATAAAGAAGAAGAGGCTTTTACCCTGTATGGGTTTCCTTGGGAAATATTTGTCTCTATGTTTCTCATATATGTGACTGATGTTGAATGTGCCATTGTTTATTTCCCTACATTATTTTGATCATCATTGAGTGCCTTATAAATATTTTAAAAGAAGCATAATTGTTTAAGCTCTGTGACAACTGATTCACCCCCCCTCTCAGTTGTCCAACAATTGGTATAAGAGTAGGCCCCTTTTATCTAAGGGTAGATCCTAGAGCTTAAACATGCCAAGCCATGACGAAAATTCAACCAATAAGGCCCCTCTGTTCAATGGAACAAACTTTGCCTTCTGGAAAGTTAGAATGAGAACCTACATAATGTCGTTAGGTTAAGATGCCAAGTTTGTGGTAGATACTGGTTATGTAAAGCCAGTTGTGCTAGCTAATAAGGATGACAAACTAGAATTTAGCTTCAACGCTAAGGCTATGAATGTTATCTTGAGTGGGCTTGCAGAAGCAGAATTCGTAAAAGTTATGCACCTAGGAACTACCAAAGAAATGTGGGAAAAACTCATTAGCAGTTATGAGGGTAATGAGAAGGTAAAGGATGCAAAGCTTCAAACCTATAGAATACAGTTTGAACAACTGAAGATGAAGGAAGATGAAACTATTGGAAAATACTTTCTGAGAGTAGAAGAAATGGTAAATGCAATAAAGGCACTTGGTGAAACAGTTGATGAACCTTCTTTAGTTCATAAAATCTTGAGATCTCTCCCAGATAGGTTCAACCCGAAAATTTGTGCTATAGAAGAACTTAATGATCTAAAAACCTTGGATTTTGATCAACTGCTAGGAACATTGACTGCATATGAAATGAGAATAGTTAAAGATAAACCCACCTCTAGAGAAGCGTCATTTAAAGCAGACAAGAATGAGGATTCTGAGCCCAATGAAATTGAAGCAAAATTTGTGAAGAGACTCAAGAAGGGATCAGGAAAATACAAAGGTAAAATGTCTTTCAAATGTTTCAACTGTGGTAGGATAGGTCATTTTTCAAATAAATGTCCCACAAAGGAAAGGATCAGACATGTGATGATGAGGAGAAGTACAAACACAAAAATTTCTTTAAAGAGAAAAACTTTAAGAAGAAAAGTCTGTGCGTAAACAATGATGATGATCCTTCAGATGATGAAGAAAATGACTCCTCTATTGAAGATAAACTAAATGACTTCATGCTTATGGCCAAAGAGGATTATGATAATAAAAGCACAGGGAGTGATGAAGAAGAAGTTTTGGTTGACATGGAAGGTGAACTGATTAGTGCATTGGAAGATATTGATAGACTAAGAATCAAGAACAGAAAGAAAAGAAAATTGTTAATACAGTTCGAGAAAGACAGTAAAGAACCTGATGAAGACCTTGTCTTACTAAAAGTAGAATTGGAAGATGCAAAGAAAATCGAAGAGATTCTAAAACAACAACTATCAGAAAAGAATGCAAGATGTGAAGCATTAGAACAAGAAGTAGTGAAAACGAGGAAATAAATGGAGAAGTTTCAATCCTTGTATAATCAGAATCTGTCAAGTATCAAATCCTCAAAAGGATTGGCCACCATTCTGAATCAGCAAAGGAATCCAAAGCTAAAAACTAGCTTGGGTTATGAAGAGGAATCAAGCAGTGGTAAGCCAGGAAATGAAGAACCCATCAAGTTTGTCAAAAGTACAACCAATGACAGTAACAAACCTGCAGAAACAAAGGAAGACAATCAGCCACCCAGGTCGAGTAAGGTAAAAGATGCCAGATCTGAATCTATAGAACAAAGAAGTAATGCGCTCACTACTGAAAGACGTCATCAGCAAGGAATAAATCAATTTGCTAAAAGAATACAACCATTTTCCAGGTACAAAGAATTTTTCCATGGCTATTGTTACTACTGTGCTAACTTTGGTCACAAAGCTGTAAATTGTTCCTTAAGACTTAGATATGATCAATTAATATTTCAAAGGAATAAATACTTGCCACAACAAAGAATGATGCAGCCAAGTAACAAACCTTCATTGATTTCCAATTGCCAAATTAAGTCCAGGGATATGCAACTAAAGAGGTCAAGAAATAATCAATAGTCAATGAGTAGACAAAACTACACCAATAAGTTTGACCTGTTGAATAATGAGATTGAATGCTACATCTATCATAATTATGGACACAAATCTATAGACTATCGTCTAAGGGAATATGAACCAGATTCCAAATCCCCTGCTGAAAATGTTAAGTTTTGGAAGAAGAAGGAAAGTGACAAGTGTGGATTAGTGTTGTCCGCTCAAAGAAGAACGAATCCTTGGTATATAGACAGTGGATGCTCCAAACACTTGATGGGAGACAAAGGCAAGTTTCTATCTCTAATTGAAAGAAAATCAAGAAACATAACCTTTGGAAATGATGCTTCAGGGAAAATAAAGGGCAAAGGGATGGTGAGCTTAAGTAATGGAAAAGGAAAAGCCCAAGATGTTTTCCTTGTAGATGTGCTGAAACATAATCTTCTCAGTGTAATTCAAATGTGTGACAGAGGATGTGAAGTGGTGTTCACATATAAGGACTGCAAGATAAAATCTATAACCTCAGGACAAGTGGTGGCCAAAGGCATAAGGAAAGAAAATAATGTATATGTGCTAAAAGAAAATAGAGAAGAATGTCATCTAAGAAGACATGATGAAAGATGGTTATGGCATAGGAGACTTGGACATCTAAACTTTGACCACTTAATCAAACTCAAAAAACTCGAGGCAGTAAAAGATCTTTCGAAGATATCAAAGCCCCAAGATTTAATGTGTAAACCCCACCAAGTAGGGAAGCAAAACATGACACAGTTTAAGTCCAAGAGTTTTACTTCAACTGAACAACCACTCCAACTAGTTCATATGGATTTATGTGGACCATAAAGACAGGAAGGCACAGGGAAAGAAAACTACTTCATGCTGATTATCGATGATTACTCCAGACTTACTTGGGTTTCCTTTCTCAAAGAAAAAACTGAAGCATTTGAGAAGTTTAAAATATTTAAGGCTTTAACTGAGACTCAAACAGGGAAGAGGTTAAAGGCAGTAATATCAGACCAGGGAGGAGATTTTATGTCAAGAGACTTCAAGGAATTTTGCGATGAGCATAGGATCAAGAGAGAATACACAATCCTGAGAACTCCACAACAAAATGGAGTAGTTGAGAGGCAAAACAGAACAGTGCAGGAAATGGCCAGGTCAATGATGAATGAGAAGAACATTGGTCAAACCTACTAGGTAGAAGAAATACACACAACATTCCATGTTCTTAACAAATCCCACCTTAGACCACGAAGTGACAAGACACCTTATGAACTGTGGTTTGGAATACTTGCTTCAATTAAACACTTCAAAGTCTTTGGGAGTAAATGCTATATAAAGAATAATGATGAAAACCTTGGAAAATATGATGACAGGGCTGATGAAGGTATCTTCTTAGGTTATGATACAAAAATTAAAGGATACAGATGCTATAATAAGAGGTTGCATAAAATGGTTGATTGTATTGATGTAAAAGTTGATGAAGGAATCCCAGCAAGAGAGATGTACAGAAATGAGTCTTCTACAGAAGACACAGCTGAAGCTGATGATAAACAGGTCCAAGAATCAGAAAATGAAGAATTTGAATCATATGAAGGCTTAGACACTTAGACAGACTCAAATCAGCAATCAACTTCAAATTCCTCCTCCAGAATCATTCAAAAGAATCATCCTGCAAGTCAAATAATTGGAGAAAAAGACAAAGGTGTACAAACCAAGAGAAAGCTAATCAAAACCACTGAACAATCTCATATAGCATTCATATCCATGCTGGAACCCAAGAATTTCAATGAAACCAGCAAAGATGATCACTAGGTTAAAGCAATGAATGATGAACTTGATCAGATTGAGAAAAACAATACGTAGGAGATGGTTCAAAGACCTGAAGGTAAAAATGTCATTGGCTCCAAATGGATCTTTAAGAATAAGTTGAATGAGCAAGGACAAGTTATCAGGAACAAAGTAAGGTTAGTCTATAAAGGCTATGCTCAGATAGAAGGACTAGATTTTGGTGAAACATTTGTGCCTGTAGCAAGATTAGAAGCTATCAGAATGTTTCTTGCCTATGCTTGTCATAAAAGGTTTAAAGTCTACCAAATGGATGTCAAGTCAGCATTTCTAAATGGAGATTTAAGTGAAGAAGTCTATATGGAACAACCAGAGGGTTTCAAACCGTCTGATAACCCTGACTTAGTATGCAACCTGAAGAAAGATTTATATGGTTTAAAACAAGCCCCTCGAGCTTGGTATCACAGACTGGGTATGTATCTCAAAGACAAAGGGTTCAAGAGAGGAACAACTAACAACAATCTATATATTAAAACAAAGGATAATAATTTTCTCATTGTACTGGTCTATGTAGATGACATCATCTTTGGATGTAATAATGATTCATTGGTACAATGGTTTTCTTCTGCCATGGAGTCTGAATTTGAAATGTCTATGATAGGAGAACTGTTATTTTTTCTTGGTCTGCAAATTACTCAGAGGCCCGAAGGGATGTTCATTTCTCAAGAAAAATATCTAAGAGAAATGTTGAAAAGGTTTCAAATGGAAGATTCTAAACCTGTGGATACACCTATGTTAACTGGATGTAAATTAAGAAAGGATGATGATTCACCTAATGTTGATCAAAGATCATATCAATCAATGATGGGAAGCCTACTGTACATCACAACATCTCGCCCAGACATAATGCATGATGTAGGAATGGTAGAAAGATATCAGGCTGCACCTAAATAGAGGCATTTTCAAGATATCAAAAGGATATTCAGGTATTTGAAAGAAACAATGACTTATGGTCTATGGTATCCCAGAAATCAAAATCTTCAGCTGACTGGTTATTCATATGCAGATTGGGCAAACTGTGTTGATGACAGAAAAAGCACCAGTGGAGGAGCATTCTTCTTGGGTGACTCCCTAGTAGCCTATCTTAGTAAAAAGAAAGGTTCCATTTCTTTATCAACCATAGAGGCAGAGTACATTGTTGTTGCTACCTGTTGCACTCGGGTATTATGGATTATTTAGACACTTGAAGACTTGGAGGTAAAATACAATGCACCGATCCCAATTCATTGTGATAACACTAGTTCCATAAGTGTGTCTAAAAACCCTGTATTCCACTCCAAGACCAAGCATATTCCCATAAAATATCATTTTCTGAGAGAGAAGGTCACCAATCAGATTGTTCAGGTCCATTACATTCCAACCACAGAACAAATTGCAGACATTTTTACTAAACCTCTACCCAATACACCATTTGAATATCTCAGACAAAAGCTGGGTGTTATCCCGTCTCACATGTAAGAGAGTCCATCCTGTTAGGGGGAGTCTTGTATTGGTTGCATATCTGATACCTCCTAAAATTAATCCAACAGCTCAGGGGGAGCATGTTTTCTTTGACATTGATGTCAAAGGGGGAGAAAAGGAGTTGACTGGATCGGATGCTACAGTTGGAGGTTCAAACAGATTAGCGCAGCCATTCAGGGTTGCCATCAATGCCAAAGGGGGAGATTGTTGGAAGGTTTACAGTTGGGAGTAAGCTTGTCATTGATGGCAAGAACAACAATGTCAAAGATCAGCATGATCAACAGCACAGTGATAATGGAAGAGTAAAACTCCATTTTAGAATTTCGGATACCGGGAGTTGAAGTGTCGAAACACTTCACCACTGAAGTGCCGAAATCGCGAAGTGACGAAATCTCAAGGTGGACGAAATCGCGAAGGTGGAGGAAATCATGAAGAAGAGAAATCGTGAAGTGGAAAAATCACGAGAAGATCTGGGCCATAGGATCTGGGCTATCTACGAAGGCTCAATAGCCATTAGATATGGTGAAGTTGCAAAGCGGATAAGTCCAAGAGTCATCCAACTCCCCAAAAATGTGAAGGAATCTTGGTCATCCATCGGGGACAGTTGTGGACCATTGATCAAGAGAACGTGTGGCGGAAGATCATCATGTCGCTAACTGGAAATTCAAAGGAACGGGGTTCCCTAACTTCTCGAATTCGTGATATGCGAAATTGTGAAATAATCTCAACCGTTAGATCGAGGCCAAATATGGACCGTTGATTAGCCACAATGAAGGCTCATGGAGTTGCAAAGTCCCGATAAAATCTTGACTGTTGATCCAAGAGGGACGTGTGGCAGAAGATCAGAGCCTGTCAAAGCTCCATATCAGAGTTTCATGTATCGCGACTTGGATTGACGAGAACCTCCATCACAGGAATCGCGAGATGTGAACTCACAATAAGATCTAGACCGTCAGATCACCAACGGTTCTGGATCGTTGATCTGAGCTCCATCTTGGAGCTTCACCTATCGCGACTTGGAGTGAAAAGAACCTCTATCTAAGGAACCGCGAGATGTGAATTCAAGATAAGATCTGGACCTTCAATTCGCCAAGAATGTGGACCATCGATCTGAGCTCCATCTTGGAGTTTCACCTATCGTGACTTGAAGTAACGAGAACCTCCATCTAAGGAACAGAAAGATGCGAGATCGCGATAAGATCTGGATCGTCGGATCTATGGAGATTTCAACCGTCGATCAGACTCAATGAAGTTTATAAACTTGTGAAATATGAAGCACCTTTTTGGCACATCCTGTGGTCACCACCGATGGTCACAAGAAGGGAAGGAGTCAATTCAGATAAGCTCCATTTTGGGGTTTTGGGGATCGTGACTTGGAGAGTCGACATGCCTCATCTCCAGATTCATGAAATGAGAAATTGTGAAAGCACTTTATGCATAAGCGCGTGGTCTTAGTCAGTGGTCACACCATGAAAGAGATAAAGAGAAGAGTACGTGCAGATAAGATTCCTTTCGGCATTTTGGGGATCGCGACTTGGAAAGTCGAGAAACTTCTCATTGGAATTAACGAAAAGGAGAAATGAGAAATCATGAAAAGCACGTTATGAACAAGTGCTTGGTCATAAACATGGTCATATAAAGGAAGGAGCCAGCGCAGAAAATCTTTGTTTCGGAGTTTCGAAACTTGTAACATGGAGACTCAAGATGTCTCATCGCAGAATCTCTAAATTGTGAAAGTGTGAAACGGGAAATAACGCAAGAACTCATCAGAGTTAATCCAATGATGGAGGTAAACATGAGCACGATCGGAGGGCTAATGTTGATCCTCGTAGTGTAACTGCTAGATACCATTGATGGTTTCTACTAGAGGATGCGAAGAGACTTCTGTGTGATTTCCAAAGGAGATGAAGAGTTACATGGAATCTTCCAGTGGAATGAAGACGATTCATGGAGGAAATTGACAGAAGGATAAGATTTGGAGCTCATAACTGAAACAGAAAGGATGAGCTCAACTATATCAGATAAGACGAAGAGTCTCAACTGCCAGAGAGAAAAAGGAATCTCGACATAACACCTAGTGATGAAAGACACAGGGGTTGAACTGCCAGAGAAGCTAAAGAGTCGTGATGATGATCACTCAAAGCGCTTGATATGTGGAGGATATTGGCATGGTATGAGCATGTAGAGGAATGGTTAATATTGCATGCACAAGATGCACAGAAGCCATATATACATGGTATAGAGAAGAGATGTGGTTGATGTTGGAGTTGTTGTGGTTGTTGTTGTTGAAGGTGATTCATGCATGAAGGAGGAGGGAAGTGTAGCAACTGAATTGAACAGACGATGAACAGTCTAGTGAATGTACATGGCGCACAGAGCTTAAAAGGAAGAAGAACAGACAGCACAAGTCAGGTGTGCAGGAAGGCAGTGAGGCAGACAGAGCAACGAAATGCAGTAGAACAGTGATGCGACTGGTAAGTTGTTATTGAACATTATATCACTGTAATAGGTTTCAGTACTTTCATATTCATAATCCAGGGTGGTAGGGAGGTTCTAGAGAGGACTCTTATCCTCAGAGGTTCAAGTGGGTGCTTGAACACAAGGAGTTGTAGCTTCCTTCTAGTCGGTGCTAGAGAAACCAGGGAGTTGGTGCTTCCTTCTAGTTGGTGCTAGAGAAACTAGGGAATTGGTGCTTCCTTCTAGTGGGTGCTAGAGAAAAACAGAGAGCTAGTGCTCTTAGCAAGTTGCAGTTTTAAAAACAGAGGTTGTAGCCTCACAATGAGTTGGTGCTCATATGTATGATAATGTAAAGAATGTAAATAATACTTATCATATAAAGAAGAAGAGGTTTTTACCTTGTATGGGTTTCCTTGGGAAAAATCTGTCTCTGTGTTTCTCATATATGTGACAGATGTTGAATGTGCCATTGTTTGTTTCCTTGCATTATTGTGATCATCATTGAGTGCCTTATAAATATTTTAAAATAAGCATAATTGTTTAAGCTCAGTGACAATTGATTCACCCCCCCTCTGAGTTGTCCAACAAGCATAAGTGTTTCCATGTCATCAACATTGCATCAAAGTGTTGCCATCAATTCCAAAGGGGGAGATTGTTGAAATATTGATTTGATTGTTATTGATGTCAACCCTTGAAGCAAGTCCAATAGAAAATTCCAGTAGCCCCGATGGTATTATCATGGAAGCCACATGTGATCAAGGAATAAAGACATGAAGGCCAGTGTATTTGCAAGTAATACTATCATAGATGGATAGTACACATCATGTCATTTTCGATGATATATGGTATGCCACATAGTTCCTCAAGGTTAAGGAGATATGGCTTTGTGAAGTTGGATGACCCTCAAAGAATAATATAGAATCTCCTAGAAGGTCAACAAAGAAGTCAATCATTCTAGAATCACCTAGAAGGTCATCAAGAATTTTGTTTAGTCAAATTGGTTGCAACAAGAAACTAATTATGGGTAAAGTGGTTGAAACAAGAAGTTAATTAAGGAAAGTAGTTGCAACAAAGAATTTATGATTTGACTAATTAAGGAAAAGTTAGTTGCAACAAGAAAGTGGGTTATCCCTAGAATATGGAGAATGGGTAAAATAGTTACAAGGTAGCCCCTAAAAGAAGGAACTTGGGAAGTATAAATAAGAGATCAAGATACTCCCATTATCACCTATTGAGCACATTGAATATATATTTTTTAAAGTGTTTTGAACATGTACTATTGACAAATCTAAAGTAGTGACTCTGAGGTAGTGAAGAGAGTAGTTTCAGGAGTCGAAGGGATGAAGTTGAGCTTATTGTTCTAGGGTTTTCCTAAAGCTATCCATGAGTTGCAAAGAAGGAAGAGTGCAGACATCCACAAGTTGCAGTGAAGGAAGAGCACAAACACCCGCAGGGTTCAGTGAAGGAAATTGTAGACTCTTAGAGAAGTAAAGAAATTTGTGAGTTACAAAAGAATCATTTCACAGAAATCTGTTAGCGATGGTGTGACAAAGCATGAATATACATGAGTTTATAGAGCATGGGGAATAGGTTTGTTGAGAAAAACTAAAGCTTTGAAGATCAAATCCATCAGGTCAGCTATAGGTTGAGAGGTACGGTTTACTATGTATGTTAGTGTTTATATTCTGCAAAAATCCAGCACATAAATGTCTTAGTAGTTAATGAGTATTTTATTTGGATGACATTCTTGTGGATCTTGGAATGGGGGTTTGTGACATAAGGGTTTGAGTGGAGTTGATGAAGTATAGCAGAAGTGACAGTGACAGATCAATAAAAGGTTGATTGATTCAGTGGTAGTGACATGTTGTCTACATTTATATTTCTGGGTGGTTCGACAGGGAAAGGAAAGAGGGTTGTAGTCTCCTTCCAGTTGGTGTCGGAGAATTGGAGAGTTGGAGCCTAAAAACTAGAGACTTAGAGCCTCCTTCTAGTAGTAGTTGTAAAATAAGGAAGTTGGTTCTTCATGTGAATGTATTTCAACTGACATATAAGAAAATCATTCTGTGGTTTTCTCCAGCATTGGGTTTCCACGTAAAATTATGGTGTATTGTGTAATTGTGTGGTTGTTCATTGTTCACTGTTTATTTACACTATTCATGATGTTTTGAATGTTATTGATGAACTGCTCATAATGTTAAACAATACATATTATGGTTATAAGAAATAAAATTTCTCATATTGATTCACCCCCCACTCTTAGTATTCCAACAAATGGTGAAGAAGGTCTTGAAGGTCCACCACCTCCACCTCCTCCTTCTGATTTTATCGAAGATTCTACTTCTCCAGTTTTTTGAACTCTTCGATACAAATCATCCACTATTTCCCTCATTCTATGAAGTGTAGCCATAAATTCCTTGGGTCTCATGGAAGTATCTTCTCCTTCCTTTCCTTCAAAATCCATCTCACATTTACAAAGTCTCCTTTGGATTTCTATTTTATAACTTGCAATCTTGCCTTCACCTCGCTTGAATCTAGCTCTTGTAAGTATTCACATGCAAATACATGTCCAAATCTACTCTGATACCAACTTGATCTGAAAATCTTTAGATGTTAAATTTTTTCTTAAGTACACATAAACATCCAACGTGATTAGAAATAGATGATCACTTTGACTATTTGCAAAATACTATGAACTCACTTACTTATACAAAAATCATTAAAATGATGAATAAATTACAAGAAACAGAGCGAAATAGAACAAAAATAATACAGCACAATAAAAAAATTTGTTAATGGAGTTCACCCATCTTGGGCTATGTCTTTAGGTCCGCTTTCAATTGAGAGACCACTTTATCAATGCTCAAATTCTTGATAGAAAAATGACTCTAACTTGTGTTCTTACAATGACCTTCTTATATGTTTCTCAATCTCAAAAACATATATCACCATCGATTTCCTCTCAAAATTCTAAGAAAAATGAGTATAAACGCCCTATACTTTCCTCAAGGAACCCTATGGCACGTAAAATGATGCACTGATGAAATCTTAAAACCCCTCGGAAATGAATTTCGATGCACACGCTTCATTCTTTTTGCATGCACTTCTATGTAGATTGCATTGGTCTACGCTAGTTAAATACAATATCGAGTCTAATTGTTTCCCAAATCCATTGACAAGCATTAAATACATTATCATTGGAATTCCTTAACAATAGGCGTCTTTGGTGCACCGATTAGAGCATTGGCATACATTCGAGGAGGTTGTGGGTTCAATCCTCACAAACCTCTTCCATGTTGGTGCTTTTTTAAAATTTTATGTTAAATATAGTTTGAACCACCTAGAGAATTTGGTTACAACATTAATATATAACAACCATGGGATCAGGGGCTACACCCTCGATCCCTTTTTCTCTCCAACAAAACTGTTTGAAAACTTAAATACATTTAATGTCATGTATGGTTAAGTAATATCCATGTGGTTCAATGGAAAGACGTTGCATTAGCATGCGAGAGGTCCAAGGTTCAATCCGGCCTAATCACATATATTTTTTAGAGATCAAACTCCCACTGAGCCAATTGGGACTGCCACGTAGCGACTCCCAATTGTTCCACTTGTGCAATCCATATGCCATGTGTCCTTACTGAATTAGTCCACTTGTCTGCCACATCATCTGCTCGTACTGCTAACTCAACTATACAACTGATCAAACGTATTGTATGGTCATGCCACGTGGCGCTAGCTGGTACTTCCATGTCAATGTTGTACTATATGAACAATCACATGTCATCATTTCAGTGGTGCCACATGGCACCCCCTTTTTACCAATTTTCCATGTTTTACCAAAATTTTGAAAGGTCATAACTTTCTCGTACGACCTCTGTTTGAGGTGATTCACGCACCATTGGAAATATCTCACTGAGATCTACAAAGTGAAGTTATTTTAGA
Organism: Picea engelmannii; assembly: GCA_009831015.1. Classification (NCBI taxonomy): domain Eukaryota; kingdom Viridiplantae; phylum Streptophyta; class Pinopsida; order Pinales; family Pinaceae; genus Picea; species Picea engelmannii. Next base: position 730,466 of record ML784709.1, on the reverse strand, counting down.
GAGATTTGATATGATCAATTTTTGAGTGATCCTAGATCCTCCTAGATCAAATGTCCCTCCTACTCCATGGATTATTGTTTGATACACTATTTCTTGGAGCACTGATTTTTCTGACATGATTCGGGGAGGTAGATGAGGGGGATTCATAGCACCAAATACCCTTATATAAGTGTCATGTTCCATGAGATACCAATCCTCGATTCTTCTTATGACAACTATCTCCTTATCATTCATGCATGGGGGTGTGGTGAAAAATATCAATTCGTACAGAGGAGCCAAAAATTTCTCACATATCTTCTGATATTATGTTCGATGATTTTTCTCCCAGAGCACTTTATAGTATGTGTGGATTGTTGGGTTTCAATTTTTCCATTTCCATCCCATCCTTGGGTATTTATCATCCACACACATAATGTCTAGAAGGTACAAGGACATATGGAAACTTGGTAAGGTCCCAGGTTGGGCGTCTACGACCGTGGTGAGAGTTATTGTTAGATTTCTTGATAAAATGTCATCTGAATTGAACAAGAGTCCCTTGTATGAATAATAATATATCAAAGGCATGTATGATAGGGAGAACTGGGATGCATCTGTATCATCGTACAGTCGACACAACATATCCACCATATATTGATAGGGTCTCCTCAAGGAAATAATGAGGTAACCTCCCTTGGCCATGTGCTTGAATTGTTTATCAAGTTTGTACCACCTGGGGCATAATTCTTTAGTTGTGTGTTGGAACTCGTCAAGAAACTTATTGTCTAGATTTCTCACTCCTTTGTCGAGGTTATAACATTTTTCCAGGTCCTAGGGTCGAAATGATGCTATGAGTTCCCCCTTGGCATTGAGAACACATTTATTTCCCAGATCAACATGTTTTATGATCCAACTGATGGCATATGTGTGAGGGAAGACATTATCATGAGCTATGAATTTGAATATTCCATATCTCCAGATATTTTTGAATATTTTCAAATCATCTTGGTCTTCAACCTCATTGGGGAAATTGTATTTCTTAAACATGTGATACACATCACCCCACTCGAGTGTGTCTCCCTCTTTTTCCAAGATTCTAGAAGTGTCATCATATGCAGCTCCAACTACATCTAGTTTATCTTGATTTTTTCAACTGCTACCAGAGGCCTTGGTGACATATGCCTTTCTCACTGCTTTTTTGGGAGCCATATCTGAACCCACAAGGAAAACATGGTATCAATGCGAAGGTTAAAATCAGAACTGATGAAATATTTAGTCTAACTAGGAATCTTGAAATACCCAAGGGTCCACTTGAGATGATTCTTGGTGGGATATCATCCTCTGAAGATGATAAAATGGTAGCAGACATGATTAGTAGTCTAGTGAAAATCAAAGAAGAAAATGTCTTAAAAAGTTCTTAGAAGTAAAAGAATTGGATTATTTAATGTCAACTTCTCCGATGAAAATCAAAGAAGTTAGTGATGAGTGTTTCGAAATTTGTCGGAATATTTGGTTTCAGAATCTCTGATGACTATCGACGCAGTTGATGTTAAAAACTATGATATCAAATCATTCATTGGATAATTTGATAATAAGTTCACCGAGTTAGGGAGCAGAGGTTTACAAAAAATTGACAAAGTTAAGCTTAAATCCTATGATCATATTAGAGGATTTGATACAAACTCCTCTGATACGATCGAAGGAGTTAAAGAGAAATTCTCTGACTAGCTTATGCAAATCAGAGAAGTTGGGTCCCACTCCCCCGTATTTAATCAGAGAAGTTAATGTTAAATCTATTGATATTTATCGATAGAGATGGAGGGAAGGCTTATGATTTGTCAATCCCAAAAATAAATGAATTGGTATTTCTCTGTGCTAAGATTCATTACAAAGCTTTACCCCAAGCCCTAAATTGAAAGTTTTTTTTGAGGGATTTTGAGATTTTCTCATACAGTCAATCCTTTAGTCAAGGTTGAGGAAGTCTTTGTTTCATGACAAGGCACCAGAGCTATACAATTTGGTTAAGATTCGGGGCTATGCGAGTATCGATGGTGTTTCTCAGCATATATGAACTACGATGGGGCATAGGAAGTAGGCTCGACTCGGAAGAATCTGTGGTAACCTTGATGGCTTGACAAGGAAATAATGTAGGGTTATGGATGGTGCTTGTGGAGCCTGATTATATTTTCGATTCATAAATCTTGTTTCACCTATGCTTGGCTCCCATTTCATGATGGAGGGGTGTTAGGGGGCTTGTCCCCCCCCGCCCCCCCCACATATTTCACCTAATGGATTCTAGGGGGAGGGGAGAGAAATTTTAGAGCCCCCCCCCCCCGAGAAGGAGTTTGGGGGTAGAGACCTCGAAGAGAATTGTTGGGAAAATTGCCTTGTAAAATATTGTAATTTCATAGTCAATCTCAACCATTCATTATAAGGTCGTAGATATGACGGTAGAAGTTATGTTAGGGATTTTTTCCCTAGAAGGAAACAATCTTTTGTGTATGAGGGTATTATATTGTGGTTGTGTATTTTGTCTTTATATGTGAGTGAATATTGTATTCTAAGAGAGGAGACTATGAGAGAAAGAAGAGGAAGTTACAACGGATATGTTGTAGGTTATATCCCTCCATTTCTTGGATAATAATAAAGGAAGGACATGGAAATTTCTTTGGTGGATGTATCCCACACTAAATGAACCATGTATATATGTGTCTCTATTGTATTTTATATCTTTTGTGTTTTATTTACGCATTTGTTTTATTTTATTTCTCTATGATCCTATTTTTCTAACAATGGATGGGAAGAGGTGAAGAAATTTTCCGTATTGGTTGTGGGGAGCCCTAGGGTTTCTAGTGCAGTAGTAAATAAACAAACAATAACAAACATAACCCTAACCCTAGAAGGAAAACAAAAGGAATGTCAAGGGATTACCTATTTGTTTAGTGACACATGTCAAGTAGGATAGTTGAGGGAGAGGGAATTCGAGCTCGATGTTTGGTGACTCAAAACCTATTCTTATTCTTTCATCAATCAACGCGACACTACTAATCGGGGAAGGTCGAGTGCCTATATATAGGAATTTATGATATTCTAGGAATTAAATGCGGTTGGCAAAAATAAAATTCATCGACGAAGTTGATGTCTGGTCTATCGATGTTCATTACAAGGATTCATGGGAAGTCCTCCAGTGTACATCAAAATACTTTCCATTGAATATGTCATTTACATTAAATTTTGTGATTGCATGGGTGCTCTTTTTCTATCGATGAGGTTGGAGGTAAATCTTTCAATATTCAAGGGAGGAGTTAATGTTAACTCCTTTGATGAACATCAGGGGAGTTTCAATTAACTTGCTCGAAAACAAAAAAAACTTAACTTGAAATTTTATAAGTGTTTCAATTTGAAAACAACATCTTGGTTGAAAAATGAAGCTTGAAGAACAAGTTCTAGAGCAAGATGAAGAAACTATTGGAGGAGATTTTCATAGTCGAAAAATACAATGGGCCCCGTTTTCTTGAGAGGATTTTGAAAATAGATTTAAAGAAAATGGAGGGTTGTAGTGCTTGGCACAACAATACCATTTACAAGAAAAACTAAGAGTTAATCACAAAAGGACAACTTATTAACTTGTTTTTATCCATTATGCCATTAATAAGATAGAAGTGGGAAAAAATAGAGGTGTCTAGGATCAAAATGGAGATGTGTGGACCTAGTGAAGGGGTCAAAATTGGAACCCATTATCTCCCCCGGACATAGTTTATTGCATGTCCTCATTCATTTTTATTCTAGGGTAACTGACGATTTAAAATTTCAAAACTATGTTCTTTTTCTCTCACTTTTCTTCTAATTATGGAGCAATAGATGTGGCAAGCCCTTTGTTCTTGGTCTTGTGCTTCTTTAGCATGTCAGACAACCTCTTCTTCTACTTTGTAGTCTTCATATTCTAATCATACCACTTACCTGCATTGTGTTTTAGGGCCTTATACTTCTTTTTGAGTCCACCATATTTCTCTCTTAATTGGGCACTCCCTTCTTTAACCTTCTCATTTTTGTTTTTATGACCCTGTCTAAAGTATCCAATTCCTGAATTGTTTTCTTCAACTTACTTATCTTCTTTTTCTTCTTATTTAACTTGGCGGTGATATCATCAATGATAGCCTCTATATTACCAGTTTGAGTTTCCATATAAGGAATATCATCATCAAGGATTTCTTCAAACAATGGTAGTTCCTCGAGAATATGTTTTTCACCATAAATCGGTTCCTTTTCAACAAAATTTGGTTTAATTACATGCTCCGTAGCCTTTACTGAACTCATTTTTCTAGGTTTTCTGGTCAAATTTGGTGAAACTTCCTCTTCAACATTTTTCTCTATTGTTTTTGTCATGTTTTCTTCCTGTTTCATTTTGCCTTTTCATGTCATTCCCTTTGTAATTCTTTATGTACCTTCGATCAAATGCTTGGATGTTGAATTTATTAATTTCTTGACTATATTTTATGGAATTATGTCCACAGAAGAATCCAAATCTTCTTATATTACCTTATTCTTACCCTTCTTCCTTGATTTTGGACTCACAATTTATGTAAGGGAATAAATGTATTTCTCTTCTGGCATTTGTTTGATTTTATCTATTGATTCCACAAGGGTCTAGGAGTCTCCTTCTTTAGGTTTCTGTTTTTGTTACTTATTAGGTTTCAAAGGACTTCTCTTCTTTGACAACTGTAAAATATTATCCATGTGTTTCCTTTTATCCTTAATTCCTGCAATGTTTGGCGTAGGTTTTACAAGATTTTCATCTCTATCTAAATTTCCACTTGATTGACAATTTTCCTGGAAATTGTTTCTTAACAAAAACTCTTCCCAGGATTGATTCATTTTTTTCTAGCTTATCCAACACTACAAGCTTAATTAATGCATGATGGTACATAAATATATCTTTATTTGGTGTATGTTTTTGAACTTCTACTTCCATTTTTGTAAGACTCTTTAACAGAAAACAGGGATGTTGATTCTCTTATTTTTGTCTTTCAAATATTGTAACAAACGAATATGATCGAAAAAGATAAAATTGTACCCACCTTCACAAGTCAAATATTTCTGGATACCAAGAAATAGTTAATTAGAATACCCCTATATGATATGGAAAATGGCATGAATATAAGCTTCATTTTGAGAATCCACTCTTGTTTAAAAAGTAAATAAGTATTGAAAATATTATTACCTTGCATACCGGCTTACTATTACTAGGAAATGTTGGTGTTGAGAGAATGAATCGGAAGATGTTTGAAACAAGTGTTTATGTTGCTCTATAAAATTCAACTTTGAATATTATGCATGTTTGTTATACTAGTCTTCAATTTGAAATTTTCCTTTATTACTGGAATTCCCTCCTTTATCATAGGAAATGGTTGTAATTTTCATCTAAAATGAATGAAGTTCTTTTATTACAGGAACTGAGAGTGTTCCTTTGTTGTAATGAACTAGATTTTTATTATGTTTCTATATAGGAAAGAAAGAGTTTTGTACTTCTAACAAAAATGAAGAATGATGCAACAATTAATCACTAAAAAAAGTGACTAATTTATACTAACTTGTCTCTTAAAATTTTGAAGGAAATTTGTACAACACTGAAAAATAGTGAACTCTTCCAGCCCGTTTCTTGGTTTTCCAGCAGAGCTCATGTTCAGATGAGCTAGGAACCTAGTTTTCGCATTATTAACCTTATTTATCTCTCTCTCTCCCTCTCTCTCTCTCTATATATATATATGTGTGTGTGTGTGTGTGTGTGTAAAAGAAAAATCAATTCATAATGGAAGAGGAGTAAAATAGTTACCCTCCTTGCTCACAATTTCCATCTCATATTGTTGAAGTAAACTGGAAACAAAATCATCTCTAGACATTGGATTATGGTATAATTTTATTCTATGGCCATTGACCACAAACAAAATTCTTGAACCATCAATGTTTTTTATCTTTACAGAGAAATTGTCGAATACTGTATCAATTTCATAGGAGTCGAGCAAGTGAGTGGTAAACTTCCCTTTGAAGTTTTTGAATTTTGAATGAAACATTTAGGCCCAATCACTAGCTTTAAACTACGTCTTCTTGATAAATTTTTCGTGCCATTTTGTTGGTTTCTCCTGTACAAGAGGGGTTTTCTGCAATGCATCTTGGCAAATTTCATCTAGCTCATTTAAATGTAAAACTCATTGTTTCTGAGCTTCTGACAAATTTAATCCTAATTATAATGCAATTTTAAAAGTATTTACATGAAACTCAATGGAGAGAAGCACCTTCTTTCCATATACCAGTTCATAAGGGGTGTGACCCGTAAAACTGTTCATGTAGTTATGTACGCCCACAGGGCTTTTGGAAGTTTCTCTGCCTAATCTGCTTCTTGGAGTTGAACTGTCTTTTTCAAGATCCCTTCTAAAACCTTATTTATATATTCTACTTGACCATTTTCCTGTGGCTGATATGGCATGGACTTCATGTGTATTATTTTATATTGGTGCACAATGAACTAAACTAAATTTGAAGTAAATTGTGTCCCCTAGTCAGTAACAATCTCTCTAGGCACACCAAATCTAACAAAAATATCTTTAATCAAGAAATTTTCTATTGATTGGTTCGTGGAATATGGTAAATATTTCTCTTCAACCCATTTGGTAACAGAATATGTGAAAACCAAAAATGTTGTTTAGAGAAAACTCAGATTGTGTAATAAATTTAACTCATAAATTGAATTCAAAACTCCATTGTATAAAAATTTAACACAATTCAGGAATTATAATATATGTCTTGGATCATAATCTCAATAGTATCAATAACTTCGATATTCCTTGTTACTAATTTTTATACATATCTTAAGGAATATCACTTAGATCTTGATTTTAGTGCCTAACATAACTTATCCACGATCCTCTGAGTTGAATCCTTGATCTTTTAATTGGTTGAACCTTATTCCTCGCTCTTGGGAATTGATTTCATGATTCTGTGAGAAAACTTATAGATTTGTAACTAATTCTGTGAATTTCCTATAATTTTATGTTGGGTTTGACCACTTGTTTGACCACTAGGTGTCAAATGCTATGAGAATGGAGAAATAGATAAATTACCATCTCATGATGTCCATGAAGTGCCTTCAAGTGGAAATTTTGTATTTGAGCGAGTGGAATTATGTTAACCATCAATTCCCATAATAACTCATATCGCGAGGTTAATTCCTGTAATAGTTGAATTGTAGGCAATTTATTGCAAAAATATCTCTTAATACCATTTACAAGAAAAACTAAGAGTTAATCACAAAAGACAACTTATTACCTTGTTTGTATCCATTGTGCCATTAAAAATATAGAAGTAGGAAAAAATAGAGGTTTCTAGGATCAAAATGGAGATGAATGGGCTTGGTGAAAGGGTCAAAACTAGCACCTAACAGATGCAATGGGTAAACTAAATCATGTGGTCAAACATTAATTCTACCTGACAATGGTATTCATCTTGCAGAAGGCAATACGACAACAAGGTCTCTACAAGCCCTGGGACAGTCATAACTATGCCCCCTACTAGAACCGTAATATGTGATGGTGCACTAGTATAGTCAGGCTGCATGTGTAACAAAATTTCAACATAAATATGTGTTGTAAAATATAATGGAACCTTATCATGGTGGGGGAACATGCCCCATGATCCAATAAATCTATCGTAAATATGATGTGTTGCAACCTTAATCTTAAACTCCTAGAGTTTAAGTGGTTTCCCTCTAGGATGATTAGGAGGGATCTAATATAGTGTACCTCTTACACCATGCCCTCATGTTGAGCTTAGTTACCAATTTTACAAGAATTGTGACCTCAAAATGAGAATTCTAGCTCTAAAAACCCATATTTTTGGGTCAAAAACACCAAAATCAATCCCCAAACCAAACAGTAGCACCCATATTTTTTGCAAGGTTAACATTATCACTTTTTGCAACCATCGCATTAAAAACCTTGTAATTTTTCTAAGAAAAAATTTAAAATAAACCCTCAAATAGAAAATTGTTGCTACTAATAATACCCTTTTATTTTAGGGTTACCTTTTCCAACCATGGGAAAAAACTTTTATTTAAAACTATTTTTTGTTCAAAATACATTTTTCATTTTCTAAAACAAAAACAAAAAGAAAATATCAAATTTAATTGAAAAAAAAGGGGGGAGTCACACTGACACCAAATTTTTATTTTTATTTTTAGAATCACTAAAATATTATTGAAAAAAATGCAAAAAGACACATTTAAATTTTTTTTTTAAGGAACCTAAAATTAAATTTTAAAACAAAATAGAAATAAATTTATAAAAAAAAACATTAAAGAAAACAAAAACTTATATATATATATATATATATATATATATATATTGAAAAGGAATAAAAAATTCAAACCTCCCATGTTGCTCCTTCTCCCCCAACCTCCCCTCCCAACTTCCCCTCCCTCCCACAACCACCACTCACTCTTTGAGTGGCAAGAAAGGGTTGGGGTGGAGCCCCCTCCCTTCCCCCACCCCACCACTTAAGTGAGAAATGGTTGGGAGGGGAGGCATGGACGGAGGGGTGTGTGCACAAGGGGGTGAGGGAGTCACATGGGAAGTTGGGGGACTGGGGGGTTGGAGGGAATTACTGGAACGCCCCCCCCCCACTCAATTTTCACACACACACACACACACACACACACACACACACACACACACACACACATATATATATATATATATTTTTTCTTTAATGCATTTTTTTCATTTCATATTTTTTAATAGAAGTTTAAAAAAATTGTTTTAAAGGTGTGTTTTTTTTCCATTTTTAAAAAATAATATTTAAGGGATTCTAAAAATAAAAAAATAAAAATTGGGTGTGGGTGTGGGTGTGGGTGTACCATTTTTTTCTTTTTTTATTAAAATTTAAGATTGTTTTGTCTTGTTTTTAAAGTTTAGAATCTATTTTTTAACAATAATTGGGTAAATTAGATTGAAAATAAAAATACAGTAAGAGATACAACAAGTGTTACATCAATGTAGTGTTCCAAATCTCAAGTTAACAACATTACAATCCATATACCATCCTAATACAAGCCCATAAAATGAATTGGCTTGATCCTTATACAAAATTACCCAATGTTCCTTAATATTATATACCCTGGTGCAACTTGAGTGGGCCTAATGGTTAAGAACATATGTTCCCTCCTTGGAGGTCACAAGATTCAAAACCATAGGGGGTAGAGTATGTACATGTTTAATGATTAATATTGTCCCATTGTGATGAGGCTCGAAGGGTAGGCTTCCCCTTAGCATGGGATCCTCCAAGTGTTTTTGGATGTCTCAACCCTTGCCAAGTCACAGGTTTGTGCTAGTACTAGCTTGCGGACTGTCGGTATTAGCTACACACATTTTTTGTTTTAAAAAACACTTTACACCCTATAATATATTCCTAGTATTATAACTATTCAAAAATACATAAAAAAAAAACTAACATAGATCATAAAGGCTTGTAGAATCCTCCAAACATGTGGTCCCTAGTTCAATTTTCTAGTCCACAATTGCAATCTCCTCATCGAATTGATTCACAAACTCTTCTCCCTTGAACTATTTCTTGGATGAGCTTGTTTCCATCCTTTGATAAGATGTTATGGACTTATCACCCTTATGTAGATTCAAATTTAGATTCCAAAGGATACTACACTTAGCTTCCACAACCGCTAACTACTTCTTCAATTCCAAAAAATACCCATTATTTCAGCTACCTGTGTAGAAATATGGATTTCCAATTCATGAATTTTAGAAACCAGGATAAAAATGGAGGACTTGTTGCAATGCACATGTTCCTAATGACTTCTAAGAGAACCATAATTTATTGGAGCTCTCTAGAATCCATTGGATTCCTAATGAAACCAATTTCTTCAACAAAAGAGATGGGTTGTACCCTACCTATAATGATTGCACCTCTCTTCAATCCCAATCACTAAAATATTGTCGAGGTCGAAAAGCCACAAACCAATTTTCCTCCTAGATTCCACGACTAGTGTCGGCCTAGAATCTCCTAAGGCTCAACACTCTAAGGTTCCACTAGGGGCGAGGTTTCCTTGGAAGACCCCTAAAACCAAATAAGCCATGAAACAACATGTTGGAGTTATTGTCATCGATGTCAAAGGATTAATGATGGCATCACAATACACACAATATTTCCAAGATTATTAATCCTTTGACATCGATAACAATAATTATATTAAAAATGGGTGCATGTGAAAAAGTAAAAAGTGAAATGGTTGTTTCAAACCCATGGGTTTGGGGTATTTCCCATGGTATTGGGAATTAATTATTTAATTAAAGGACATGTCCCTTTATGAAGGGTTATGAAAAATTATAAAATTAGAAAGCATTGAGAGAAAGTGTGCATGTGATAAATTGATTGGAAAAGATTGAATTGCGAAATCAGTTTTAGGTCATCTTGGAATTTTCGTGATAATTTGTTTTCTAGGACATTTCAGACCTTGAAATTTGGAAGTGATAGAGGAGTGATCTTGCATCACATGTGGTACAAATTTCATATCTTGTTTCACTACAATTTCGAAGATATTCCCTATGTAAGTTAGGGTTCTTGAATGCTCCTGAAATAAATTTCAAACAAGTCAGCTTGGAATTTTTGCTATAACTTATTTTTCGTGATGTTTCAGATCCCAATATGTTGCAGAGATAGAGTAGAGATCTAGGTGTACATGTGGTAAACATATCAGATGTTGGTTCACTAATTTTAGAGTTATGATACGTGGAAGTTAGGGTTCATGAATGCTCCTGAAATCAGTTTCAAACAAGTTAGCTTGGCACTTTCGCTATAAATTAATTTTCGGAATGTTTCATACCTTAAAAAATTTCACCGATAGAGAAGATATCTTGGTGTACAAGTTTTACAAATTTCATATATTGCTTCTCTATACATTCGGAGGTATGCCCTGTGGAATTTACGGTTCCTAAATTATCCTGAAATTAGTTTCAAATGGGTCAGCTTGGCACTTTTTCTATAATTGGCTTTTGGGATGTTTTTGACCTTGAAATTTTGCAGAGACAAAGGAGAGATATTGGTGTACATGTGGTACAAATTCCAAATGTTGGTTCACTATACTTTCAGATATATTCCCTGTGGAAGTTAGGGTTCTTGAATGCTCCTGAAATCTGTTTCAAACAGATCAGATTGGGATTTTCACTATAACTTATTTTCATAGACTCTTCAGAATGTGAAAAATTCAGAGAACAGAGAAGACATACATAAGTAAATCAGGTAACAAATTCATAATCATATTTTCAAAATTGGATACATGGAATGTTGTACAAGTTCATTCTTTGGAAGAGGCTCAAAACAACAAGCTTTGAGAAAGTTACCATTTGGAAATTCAAATTTTGGTCATACCTGGTAAAGGCAGAAGTAGTGAGTAAACCTAGTGAAGGTAGAAGTAGTGATTATACCTAGTGAAGGAAAAGGCAGTAAGTAGATCTTGTGAAGGAAAAAGTAGCAAGCATACCCAGTGAAGGTTGGTGCAACTCACACAAAGATATTGGTGTCTCTTGCTAAGTTGGTGCTTATCGGTGGGGATTGGTGTCTCCAATATATTAGTGTCTACAAATATTTGTAAGAGTAGGTTGGTGCCATTCAAACAAATAGATTGGTGTATCTTTCTAAGTTGGTTCTTAGTAGTGGGAATTGATGTCTATGAAGATCTGTAAGCGTAGATTGGTGCCTACCAATATTTGTACTGGTGGGGATTGGTCTCTCCAGTAAGTTGGTGCCTACAAACATTTGTAACAATAGGTTGGTTCCTACAAATAACTATAAAGATAAGTTTTGTTCTTTTCTCCCAAAAGAGTTTTCACATAAATCTTGTGTTCCATGTTCTGCAGTTAATAGATCTCATATGTGATTGTTTTCTTATGGTTGATGAATGTTTGAAATAGAAAAAAATTGTCTTATACTAATTCACCCCCACCTCTTAGTATAAGTGTGTTCTCAACACAACAAACAAACTACAAGAACACAAATTATCTTACCGAGTGACTTCCACTTGAACCTACCAAAATGACTTATCCTTATCCCACAATGAGCCAGGGAGAATAACACTAATTGATGATAAGTTTGCAAGTTTAATTCTTGGAGCATGTGGTTGGAAGACTCCCATCCCTTCATATTACAGTTTGTATGTTTGATGAGGTCTAGAATGTGCACCATGTGACAACTTATGAAATATATGAAGCATACCATGTGACTTTCCATGTGAAAATTTAATATGATGAGATGTGTCATTGTACATAATAAAATATAGGGGATAGGTTATTGTTATAATGTTCCATTAACCACTAATTCCCAAACTTTTATACATGATCCATATTTAGATCAACGATTTTTTTCTTGATTGAGTGTGTGCAAGACATGATAGAAGCTAATGGAAGAGAAGGAACTCACTTCTTTCTTTCTATGATCTAGAATTGAAGCTAGGGGGTAGCCTCCCAAATCTAAGTTATGCACCATATGGTTAATAATGGTTTTTGAAACTCCTATCACGATAATAGATCGCAGGCCCATTCCTTTGGCCACTTTGAGCCCTTTCCACAAAGAACAAGTTTTTTCCCTATTGTTGGGAACAATACCAACACCCCAAGCATAATAAGTTTCATTTTCCCCTCTGAGATTTGTCAGACATTTAACTTAGGTTGATGGACAGTTGGTTTGGATTGTTTGTTTTCATTGATGTCAACCCTTGGAGAGTGATATTGTAGATTGATTTCAACCCTTGGAGAATTCTGATAGTGAATTCTAGTGGCACAAAGATATGGGTAAGGGACCCAAGTTTTTTTGAGGTATAAAGGCATGAATATAAGTGAATATGAAAGTAAGACTATTCTAGATGTATAGTAAATGTCATTCCATTTCCGGTGATATGTGGAATGTCATGTAGTTCCTCACGGTTGAGGAGATATGGCTTAGTGAAGTTGAAGAACCCTCATGAGTTATCTAAAAGCCTCTAGAAAGTCAAAGAAGTCAATTGTTCTAGAAGCTCCTAGAAGAAGTGTACTAGTCAAATTGATGGTAACTAGGAGTTAATCATGTGTATAGTTTTTGCATTAAGATAATAATAAAAAATAAATTAGTTGCAACAAGAAGTTGTGAGTTTGGTAATTATGGTAAAGTAGTTGTGATGCGAAGATTGAATAGTGAAAGTGGTTGACCAAGAAATAAATTAAATAATAAAGTGGTTGCAACAAGAAGTTAGTTAAGGGAAAAGAAGTTATGAATTGACCAATTATAGAAAAGTTAGTTGCAACAAGAAGTTGTGAGTAAAGAGAAATTGTTTAAATAATAAAGTAGTCAAAGTGGTTGCAAAGAGAAATTATTTAAATAATAATGTGGTTGCAACAAGAAGTGGTGAGTTTATTATTTATGGATAAGTCAAAGTGGTTGCAAAAGAAATTAATTAGATAATAAAGTTAGTTTCAACTAGATGTGGAGACCTTAATTTTTGTGGATAAAGTGGTTGTAAGTGGACAAGTGGTTAGAAGTGGGTTAGCCCTAAAAAGAAGGAAGTTAGGTTAAGTTGGTTAGAAGGTAACCCCTTGGCACATGGTATGGTATAAGGTATAGGTGTTGATGTGCATGGTTTATGTACATGGTTGAGAGTTTTTGGTTGTGATGTGCTAGTGAAGTTGTTGGTTAGTTTGAGGCAGATCTATTGTAGTACATGGCCGGTACATGTGTGAGTGTTATTGGTATATCTTATGGTACATTGTGAGAGGATTTTGTTAGTGGTCTTGATATATGATTGGTACACACTTGAGGATACATAACAGTGAGGTTTTTTCACATGGTTTGATGTAAGGGTTCATGGTATTTGGATCATGGATTGTGTGATGTATTGATAGAGGAATTTTGTTGGTTATATTGGTATATGTCTTGGTATATGATTCAGATACATGTTGGGACATATAGTTTATGAGTTGGCACATACATGAACTGTATGGTATGGTGATCTTGATGAGTCATAGTTTGATTTTTTGATACATGATTCTTACATGTTCAGTGCAATGTTATAGGCACTTACTAGTAGTATTGGTGACACATGATTGGTACATGTTTGGTACATATTTAAAGGCACTTTCTAGTAGTATCGGTGAAACATGATTGAAACATGTTTGGTACATATGTAGAGGCACTTACTAGTAGTATTGTTCAAACATGGTATATGGATGATGTGGCATAGATATATTGATATATTAGTAAAAGCACATCTTGGTCTTGGTGATGATTATGAGGTATTGTGATGTGCAAAGTTGATTCACTTATGATGGTACAAGTTGTGTGAGTGATTGATGTACATGGTTGATAGTACAGGTTGATTGAACACAATGACAGGTTTCAAGTAGATTTGACAGAGGCAACAAAATGTTTGAGTTTCAGAAAAGTTGAAAACCCTATATTTCTGAAGGTGTACATAAGCTGCAATATAGACATGCCATGTATATACGCAAGCTGCAATATAGATAGGGTACGTACATATGTGAGATGCATCACAAACTTGTCATGTACCTGTTGGTTTTTGTTGGTACAGGTTGATTACAGGTACATGTTGGTTACAATTCAGTGGCACAGGTTGGTTACAGGTTGTTGGTACAGTTTGGTACAGGTTTATAGTGGTATATCTCATAATAACAATGTTGCAATGGTTTCATCATTTGACACTTGTATTTTAGGGATACGGGACGGGGCAAGGACAAGTGGTTGTAGCCAAAGAACATAGGGGGTTGTAGCCTCCTTTTGGTTGTAGCCAGAGAATTGGGGAGTTAGAGCATCCCTTAGGTTGTAGCCTAAAAATATAGGGGGTCAGAGCCTCCTTCTAGTTGGAGTTCGAGAATTGGATGTTGATGCTTCCTTGAATGTAATTCTTAAGGACATATAAGAAAATCATTATGTGGTTTTCTCCTGCATTGGGTTTCCACGTAAAATATTGGTGTATTGTGAATTGTGTGGATTTGTCTATTATTGTTTATTATGTACTGGTGGATGTTAATGTTATATGATGCAATAACTTATTAATGATGAACTGATGAAAATTGTTGAGTAAGTTAAATGAATATGCATTGTGGTTAAAAGGATTAATAAGTGGTATAAATTGATCATTATTGATTTACCCCCCTCTTAGTAATCCAACAATTGGTATCAAAGATGGTTCCTTCAAGAGACAATTTAACCACTAGAAGGAGATCATGAAATATACTGAGAATGGAGTACCACTGTTTAATTGTCAGAATGGTCTAAAGTATGAGATGTGGAGCATAGGGATAAGAATCATTTTAGAGCCACATGGATATGATATTTGGTATTCGGTTGTGACAAGATACAATTCTACAAAGAAAGTAAAGACTGCAGCCAAGAAGGAATTGAAGAAGAATAACAAAATAACAATGGATTTCATTTGGGAAGGATTACCTGATCCGGTAAGAGAAAAGTTGGTAAATGTTTATCAACTAAACAACTTTGGGATAAGTTACATAATATATATTCTTATCCCATCACAGAGTTTGAGTTTGATAAAGAAGATACATGTACAAAACAGGGAGAAAGATGTTTATCATGTCAGACAGATTCAGAAGAAGAAGAGTGTGAAGTGACAAAAGCCAAGAAAGGTGAGTTCTTTTTCTTTAATTGTGAAAAGTGCGAACACCTTGAATTTGAATTCCTTTATTTGAAAATTAAAAGTGATGATATAGAAAATCCTAATGAAATAGTAGACAATCTTGAGATTGAAAAGGAAAAGAATCGCGAAGTAGAACTAACCATTGCTTTAGAGGAACTAAGGAAAGAAAGAGAAGAAAATGCATCACTCAAAAAAGAAAAGAAAAAGGAAAGTGTTCATATTTTTGAAGAAGCCCAATAGGTCATCAAGAAATTAAGAGCTCAACTAGAAAAAGCAGAAATGAGAGAGAAGATATTGACATGCCATCTTAAGGAAATAACTAACGATACTGATAGGTCATCTTAAAAGGATTAATAATTGGTATAAATTTATCATTACTGATTCACCCCCCCTCTATGTAATCCAGAAAGATCCATGATGATTCCCCACTCTACTTCCACCCCAAGGTTAGAATATATTTTAAAAAATTAATAATAATAATTTTTATTTTAGAAAAATGTTTTTTCCCCATGGTTGCAAAAGGTAACCCTAGAAAAAAAAAAGTGCTATCGGTACCACCACTTTTCAATTTGGGAGTTGATTTTAATATTTTTTGAGGGCCATATTATGATTTTTTTAATGACATGATTGCAAAAGTTGGTAATTTTAATCCCACAAAAAATTGGGTGCTACCAATAGAACCACTTTTCAAAACAGAGGTAAAAACAACAACTAAATGCAACCTCTAAAACAATGAGAACTTTTATGGTCCTCGTAAAGTTTGTAATTGTATTTTTGTAGATTTAATCACATATCATTTATGTCTCCCCAACACTCAATTTCTCCTCCTCGTGATAACACTATGCTAAAGGGATCTATGTGGTCTCACCCTTTGAAATAGATCCATAAACTAATAAACATTCTCTAGCATCATTAACATCAATCGTCAAGTGGCGGAATCATGAGGAATGGCTAGGATCTCCCTTTGCAACTAGTAGTGTTTTATATATATTTCCTCAAGGGTAATTTGTGCCACCTCATTCTCCTATGGTGGGGGAGATTTAAGATGATTTTTTCCACTAGGAACCTATGTAAGTTAGTTGAAAAAACATCTACATTAAAACATGTGTTTGGATGTGAATTTAAATATATCTATAACTAAACAAGAATTTCCATATTTAATACATGGGTCCTAGGCCTCCTAATTGTTCTTTGATGATTCATGAGTAATCCACTATGGGAGAGGTGCGCTCCTTATCCAAATACCACTACTATGACTACCATTGGCTCATGTTACCTCACGATTAAATGGTGGGGTCCTTATGAAAGTAAAAACATATTTTATTCATAATGATAATAATTCTCTTATATGTAACTCAATAATAAAAAAAATTATTTATAAACATATGCATCCTCTCACGAGTTATATGAGGCACAAATCTTGTTTCCTAGGAGCAAGAGCTTGACACTATCTAGAGCTTTGTCTTTCACAAAGAGAAGACCCTTGCTTTAGATAAAGATCTGCATCAAATAACCAAGATGAGTAGATATATCTAAAATCTTTAGCTAAATAAATAACTAGGTTTCCATATCATAACTAAAAACTAACATGTGTTGATGTATTTAGCATCGGACATGTAATTCCACATAGGATCTATGTCTAACATGTGGAAGTAATCCTTGTAAACTCTCAGGAAGCCTTAGGAGATTCACTTTATTAGTTATTAATAAAGTGAATGACATTTTATATAAATGTGAAATTAATTAAGTTAAATGCTTAAGTTTACTTGGCATTAGTAACTTAAGTGAGTTATTTAAGTCCTAATCATCAAATCTAAAGTGAACGTGAGATTAGATCACAATCGTTGATCACTTTAGGAGATCTAGGGTTTTGGATTTAGGGTTAACTCAATGTATTAAAATGAATCCTAGGTGAGAGGATGTGATACATTTTGTGAGGAGGCGAGAGAGTCATATACACAATGTGAGAGACTCACAAAGAGTGTGAGGGTGTGAGAGATACACTAAGGAGAGAGTGAGGAGATCGCATTAAGTGGGTGAAGAGATTTCATCCAAGTGTGAGTGGGAAGGGATGAGGAAAGGTGAAAAGAGGTAGCGAGGGAGATAGAATCCAAGTGGGATAGGCTATCATTGCATTGTAATTCTTTGAAAGGCCATTATACTAGGAAGAGAGCCCTAATTTTATAGAATAAAATCATCACAGACATGGTTTTCCCACGGGGGTGAGGTGTTGTAGCCACAGGAAGAATAATAGTCAACTTGCCTGGAGTCGACATAAGTGAGATCGGTGGCTAGGAAGTTGACATAGTATTCTAAAAGAGATAACAGCTAATGACTATAAAGAATCAACCCAACCACACAACACAAGTTAGTGTTAGGAAGACCAACAGGGCATCTGCACAGTCCAAAGAGGTTTGGGTAGCTCCTAGGTAGTGGGAAGGTTCCCCGGGAAGCAGGAAGAATCCTTGGGCAGTGGGAAGGTATACGAGGCAGCAGGATGAGATAGCTGAGTAGCGCATTGAGAGGATTCGGGTAGCCCAAAAAAGGACATGGATAGCAGAATAAGGTCGCGGGAAGGTGTCCAGGAAGCCAGTAAAAATTCTTAAATGATGGGTCTAAGAAAGATGGAAAGGATAGCTTAGTGTCAAAGGGAGAAACCAATCTGATGGATTGGAGAGTAGCCATGGTAGAAAAATTGATAGAGAAAATAGAATCACATCTGGGTGGTAAAAGTACCTTCCTCGCTAAGAGGGAGTGTTGTTGTATTTAGCATGAAACATGTACTTCCACATAGGATCCATTTACAGTATGTTGAAGTCATCCTTGTAACCTCTTAGGAAACCTTAGGTGATTCACTTTATTAGTGATTAATAAAGTGAATGACCCTTTAGATTAATGTGAGATTAAAATAATTGAAATGCTTAACTTTACTTGGAATTAGTAACTTAAGTGAGTTGAATAAGTCCTAACCATGAAATCTAAAGTGAACGTGAGATTCCATCTCATTCGTTGATCACTTTAGGAGATCTAGGGTTTTGGATTTAGGGTTAACTCGATGTAATAAAAGGAAGCCTAGGTGAGAGTATGAGATACATTGTGTGAGGAGGTGAGAGAGTCACATACATAATGTGAGATACTCATAGAGAGTGTGAGGGTGTGAGAGGCACACTAAGGATAGAGTGAGGAGATGTCATTGAGTGGGTGAAGTGAGTTCATCCAAGTGTCACTGGGTAGGGCTGAGGAAAAGTGAAAATAGGTAGCGAGGAAGATATCGACTTGGTGGGCTAGGCTATTGCTGCATTGTAATCCTTTGAAGGGTCATTATCCCAAAAAGGAAGCCCGGATTTTATAGCAATAAAATCATCACAATATGGTTTTCCTGCAAGGGTTTTTCTAGGGATTGTTTACCTGTATATCTTGTGCAATGTGTGATTGGTTTATGTTTTTAATACTTCCGCTAATGTTTCATTGATAACCTAGTTGTGCTAATAATTAATAAAGATATTGTATTCATATTATTAGTCATGTGTTGGGTTTTCATGAAAATCAACAACGTGTGGGTTACCAAAAAAGGGTTTTAAATGTTAAGTGTTATAGTGGTTAAGGTCCATAGGATTTAAGAGTCGGGAGATTTAGGTGATATGGGTAAGATTTATAATAGTTAAAAGTAATATGGGATAGGATATATAGGGGTTAGAGATTATTTAGTTTAAGGGTTGGGTATTATGGGGGTTAGGCTTTAGGTGTTAAATGAAAGAAAAAAAGGGGTGATATATTTATGGGAGATAAGCGTCAATAGATAAGGGACATAGTCATTACTTATTATGTGTTATATGTTAGGGTTTATAATGGACAAGGGTTATAAGGATTAGGATTTGGTTGTTAGATAATAATATTTTGGGGTAATATGAGTTAGGAGTTACAAGGGATAAGGATTAGATATTATGTATTACACATGTTAAAGGTTACGATTTATAAGGGTTGTGGATTATAAGGATTACCAATTAAAAGACACAGTTGTTAAGAATTAATTTTTTTTGAGGTTAGAGATTCTAATTATTAGGGTATGTAGGTTATTGGTTAAAAGGGATTAGGGGTTGGGAGTTACAAGGATTAACAGTTTTAGGAGATATGGGCTATAATAATTACTAGTTATGGGGTTCGTGGTAAAGGATCAAAGGTTATAGTTATTCAAGGTAATAAGGACTATTAATGATTAGAGTTAGGTTTTATAGATTTTAGGGGATAATTGATATAATATTTAAGGGTTGGGGTTATGTGAAATAACAATTATGGGTTATATAGGTTACTAATTAATATTTATAATTATCAGGTGTTAGACATTGGTTTTTGTAATAATTTGAAGTTATACCTGTAAAGAATTATGGATTTAGGATTAAGGGTTAAGGTTATAGGGTTTATAAAGTTAGGGGTTAGGTTTTATATGGGATAGGGGTTTTCAAGTTTGAGGGTTAAAGGTGATAGGGGTTAGGAATTGTAAAAGCTACAAGTTTAGTGGTTGCAACAGAAGTGTTATGTGGGTTATCATTTATAATGGTTATGAGTTACAATGAAGGGTTATAAGGGTTAGGGATTATGAGATATAGTAATTAAGTGTTAATGGTTAGGGTTTACAGATGTTGGGGATTATAAGGATTAAACGTTATGGTGGTTGGGGGCTAGTTAAGAGTTATAATGGTAAGTTGTTACAAAGGTTAGGAGTGA
Source organism: Picea engelmannii (assembly GCA_009831015.1). NCBI lineage: Eukaryota > Viridiplantae > Streptophyta > Pinopsida > Pinales > Pinaceae > Picea > Picea engelmannii. The sequence goes on along the minus strand of ML784709.1, from coordinate 710,059 downwards.
TATGGTTATGGATTAAGGGTGATGAGGATTAGGAATTATGGGGATTTTCATATAAGGGTTATTAGAATCGGGGATTTGGGTTTATGTATATAGGGATATAAGGATTAGGGAGTTTATCTTATAGGGGTAACCAATTAGGTTATATAAAGGTAAATGGTTTGGGGTAAGGGTTTATAAAAATTTTAGGTTGTACAAGTAAGGGATTAGGGATTAAGGGTTAAAAGGGTTACTAATTAGGGATAATAGTGGTTATGTATTGAGGATAATAGAGGTTATAAGTTAGGAATTTTAAGATTTGGGGGTTAATGTATGATAGTGATAGACCTATAGAATTTACAGGGGTTATGTGTTTGGGCTAAGGGATTAGGGTTGGTATGGATTGGAGCTTATAAGGATTAGAATCAGAGGTTATAGAAGTTATAGGTTAGGGGTTAAGTGTTACTAGTTAAGGTTTATAATGTTTATATCTACGGGGTTAGGATTATATGGGTATGTTATATAAGTGTCGGGGATAGGGGAATATAGCCGTTTGGTGCTAGGATTTAGGATTCATAGGGGATATAATAGTTATATGGGTTGGGAGTTATAATGGTTCGTGGTAAGCAAGGATTAGGGGATTTAGTGGTTAGATATTATAATAGGTAAGGGTTGGATTTGGATATAGAGGTCATGGGTTCAACATTGTAAGGGTGAAGAATTATGTGTGTCAAGGGATATGGGTTACATGGATTAAGGGGTTCTACGAAGTAGGGGTTTTGTGTTATAAGGAATAAATATTATAAGAGTTATGGGTTATAAGGGATACTAGAGAGGGGTTATAGTGGTTAATCTATATTGATATTTTTTGAACTCTATCCTTTTCATTTAAACCCCCCATTGTAGCAGATTTGTATACATAAAACCTTTATATAATTTCCACTCCAATTAAAACATATTAGATTATTAAAGCATGACATAGGACATCAAATAATGCATTTATAAATATTTGTTCACAATAAATAACATATTTATTTATGAAAGTGAACGATATTCACTTAAAATATTATACCTATAGTCCATTGTATTTATCAATGGGAGTATGGGCTTCATAGAAAGCGATGATCTACCAAAATTGAAACCTATCAGCTCACTCCCAATCCTTTATATATATGCCTTAAAATAGTAGATTTATTTCCATCAAACTAATCCTTGGTTTAATTATTTTGATCCACCAAAATACCCAATCAGATCAATCAAGTATTGAAACCAAAACTTTGGCAAAAAGGTAGAAACCTTGTGAAATTCAACTAAAAATTGACCAAAGGTGTGAAATAACTTCAATAATATCAAGAAAAAACTGCAAATAACATTAATCAAAACGAAAACAAGTATATTCATGTGGCACAATCATAATGCATAAAATTAATAAGTGTGACAAATCATAATGTGACACTTTTCATGATGTATTAAAACTCATCTTCAAGACTACATATCAAGCCACCTCGACCACCATATTACTATAGAGAAAATATATTAAATTTCGCGTGAAATAATTCCCTTAACATGGAATTACTTGAAACATAGTTCCCAATCTTATATCACTGTCATCAATAAGCATCACTTCACTAGTCATCATGAAAAAATAGTTACTATCACATGAAAATCCTCCTCAAAAGATTATACATTAACATCTCAGCAATTGAACAAATATCAAAGCATCAAACCCTCGATTAAATCATAATTTATAAAATAAAATGGAATATCAATGCAACAACTTGGATCGATAAAAGATGCAATTATCAAAGCATGCAAATCATAAGATAAAAAGGCAGGTTCAAAAATTAATTCATCAAACTACTATGAGGAAAAGACTTAAAAGCACATGCAGAATAAAAAAAGAATGTCATCAAGCAACCAAGGGTCATGAATCAAGTCAACCATAATAAAAGAATATCCTTCTTTGAAACATTATCAAAGACAATCATACATTCAAACATAGGACCCAAAGCCAAGACTTAGAAACCAAATATAGGGAGTAGTTTCAAATTTTAATGGGGGGGCCTTTATTTTTCTCAAAAATGAAGGGGGAGTTGTTGTAGGTGTCAACAATTGGTGACATACTAGACAAAATAGTTATATTTGTCTATTATTCCCTAAAATACTTATTCACACTTAATGTTAAAGATAATCCCATATGACCACAATAACTCATTTCTCAGTTCTGGGTAACACCATTTTTCCTTAAACTTAAAAGATATTCCAATAAAGCACTGAACATTAGGTAACCAACATACCTTCTCTTTGATCCAATTTATAACGTTAATTAATCTTTAACTTTCAATTCATAGATTATAGTCTCTAGGAATGATCCAAGGCCTTCAATTTGGGTGAGTAAAATGTTTGCACACTTACTTATACTAAGAGGTGGGGTGAATTAGTATAAGACTACTTTTTGTTTTCTTTCAATATTTATCAATGTGTTACTTTACCAATTATAATCATTAATGATAAATAAATAACCATACAATACACGGTACACAAAGATTTAACATAGAAACCCAAATGGGGAAAACCAAAAAATAATTGTTTTATAAAATCATGTAGGCACCAACCTACTGTTACTATGTTTGCAGGCACCAACCTGCAAGAGACACAAATCCCCTTAGTTGAGCATCAACTCAACACTATCTGTAGGCACCAACTTATAGCTACAATGTTTTCAAGCACCAACCTACATGAGACACCAATCACCTTAGTTAAGAACCAACTCGACAATATGTAGGAACCAACCTATTGGAGACACCAATCTCTCAATCTATCAATAATGTCAAATATTCTCTTTCCTTCAAGCCTTCACTTGCATAAAATTGTTTCTATGTCTTTGTTTTTACAACATATTCTTTCAGTTCACAATCTTCTTCATTTAATAAGTCCCCTTAAACCTTGCACCCCCAACCACCCTTAGACAATTAAATTATCTTCCATTCATTGTTTGTCATCGTCATACCTCAAATCCTTAGAACTTTTCTCCACATGATCCACACACACTTCCTATACCTTCTTCGCACTTCACACACATTCTAAAAACAGATTCGGGAAATGATATTTATATAGTCCATGCTTCCATGGACTAGTCCACATAGAAAATATGTACATGAGGTCGTATCCATATCTTATCAAAATGAGGGCTATCACCAATCATTTCTCTATTCATGTTACAAACCTTAATGCTCAACAACCATCCAATTTAACCTTGATTTGATCTCGACCATTGATCTTTTCTTATTCTTTGTTTAATACAACACGCAATCGACCTCATTTCTCAACACCTCTTGGATCTAGTTCCTGATCAATTCTCATCCATTGATCTCTTTTTATCATATCGGGACCACTGGATATTCATCTTACAACCACCTTCTTATCATATCTCGGATTGAACCTCAGTCGTCGATCTGATTCTCTACCCATAAATACACACAACACAAACCTTGTCACTCAATAGTCATTCGATCCAGACCATGAGTTGATCTTGACCATTGTTCTATATATCAACCGTGCAACTACAATGCACATTCATCATTCAATCATCTTCTTAATTAAATCTCAATCGTTGATCTCATGCAACATAACTTCGATGTTGATTTTCTGATATGGACTCTTATTCAATCTTAGTCATCGATCTGTCAACTGTATTATTTCTTCTATACATACTTTTGTGGTCCCCATAATACACCTTCTTGTTCCATCACACTCACTTTGTACCCATACTAATACAATTTCTAAAAGTCTCACCGTAGGTCTGTTAGATTACTAAGAGGGGGGGTGAATCAGTAATAGAGATTTTTAATCCTTTTTAACCATAGTATATAAGTGTTTTTTATATTTAAGATCAATTTACCAGTATCATTCAACAAGTGAAGAATAAATAAACCATGAACAATGAGAAATCATACACATACACAATACACCAGTATTTCTATGTGGAAAACAAATGCGGGATAAAACCACATAATTATTTTTCTTATATGTATTTAATAATTAAATTCATTGGAATCACCAACTTCCTTTTTTTCCCAGGTGAAACTGGAAGGAGGCTCCAACCCCCTATATTTTCAGGCTACAACCTGAGGGAAGCTCCAACTCCCCAATTTTATGGCTCCAACCAGAAGGAGGCTACAACCCCTTATGTTTTCCTGCTACAACTGAAAGGTGGCTACAACCACATGTCCTTGCCTCATCCAACCGACCTGAAATATAAGTGCCAATTGTGAACAACCTATGATTGTTACTGCTAACCTTTGTTACTTTCACTATTAACCTCTGTCACTAGCACTGATCCAAATCTATCACTGACCTAATTCTTAGTCAAAAATTTATTGCAGATCCACGACCTGTCTATACTGCAACACTCGGGTATATACGCTTCTATTCATTGAAACTCGTGGATATATGCAACCTTCCTCACTACGAATCATGGATTACTAGCAACTCTCTCATCTTTACTATTTATGCCTTTGTCAACTGTCACTGTTGAACCTGATACTAGAACTCTTCACTGTAGCCTTAGATCTGATCATAAATGTCACATACCCTATGCCAAAAGTACATACCATGAACTAAAATCAAGAATGCCTCACCAACCAAGTGCCATACATAAACCATGAACCATTCATCAGATATAGAAAACCATTAAATCCATCATATTAAACCCTTACTCTAATGCATCCTCAAACTGTACCAATATCTTCACTAACACCCTTCAACGAAGATGCCTCAAATATGCTCCAAAATCACAAGGTGTACTATAAAAAACTATCTCATGGAGTGTTACAACAGTAGCAAGCCAAAACACTATAAATATACTACTGTAGATCTTCCTCATACAACAAGTACCAACCAGCCTACAAACCCTCAAGGATATATGCTTTATCTTCCATGATCAAACCCTAGGCAATTACCATTAACAAACTACAACAAGCATATAACATACCTTTTAATATCTATAGAAGATTTTGTTGTACTATATTACTGCCACACCTTCATGTAGTCACTTCTCAGCCCTACAACTTGTCACTGATGATAGATCAAGTCTTCCTTTTCGTATTTGGAAAAATATTTGTGTTTTGTCTTCAATAAACCCATGAGTATTTGTGCTTTATCCCAATCTGAACCGCGGATGTCTACTCCCTTCTAGTACTGCAACCTGTAGATGTCTGAAGTAAATCCGTAGTTCAGTATCCACAGTTTTGACCCTTCATACCTGCAACTTTGTCTTTGCTTCAGACTCACTACTATAGATTTGTCAATGATACCTGCCCATAACAATTCAAAAATAATAGATATTTAATGTGCTCATTAGGTACAAATAGGAGACCCTTTCTCTCTTATTTATACTCTCCGAGTATCTTCCTCAAGGGGTTACCTTATAACTGACTTTACCCAACTTCCTTCTTTCAGGGATAACCAATTTGTCCACGTACAACCACTTTATCCACAAATAGTAAACTCACCACTTCTAGTTGCAACTAATTTATTTTTAATTATTTTCGTTTTGCTACAACTTAAGTCATGATTAACTCCTAGTTACAACCACTTTGCCTAGTAAACGTCTTCTAGGATATTCTAGAATAAATTGACTTCTTTGACCTTCTAAGGGCTTCTAGATAACTCATGAGGGTTCTCCAACTTCACAAGGCCATAACTCTCTAACCATGATGAGTTATGTGACGTTCCACATATCACCGGAAATGGAATGACAAGTACTATCCATCTATAATAATATTTCTTGCATATACATTGATCTTCATTACTTTATACCTAAAAAAAAATTGATTCCTTTAACCATCCTGATGGGGCTACCGAAAATTTCTACCATACTTGCTTCAAGGGTTGACATCATTGACAACCAACCCAATTAATCAACAATATCCCCCTTTTGCATTGATGACAACACTCTGATGTAACAATGAAGTCATATCACTCATGCTCCCCCTAAAATCATGCCTATGTGCTCTCTCTCCAAGCATATGATAAATCCCTCCCCCTTTGACATCAATGGCAAAGGTAACTTCCTATCGGGGTTGCTCCCTCTGACTGAACTATCCTTGGGGCTACTCCCCCTGAATAAAATTTCCCCAAACTAAATTTTCCTCTTTATGGTGCTTCCTCGTATAAATATAAGACATATAAGAATATAATTCAAAATTCATTATGGGGCAGAAACTATGCCAAGTTTCTGACGAAGATACTCAAATTCTTCCCTTGGAAGCAGTTTTGTAAAGATGTTTGCAATCTGTTCTTTGGTTCCAACATACTCAACTTGAACGTTCTTCTCTGCAATTTGTTCTCATAGAAAATGATACTTTATTGGAATGTGCTTTGTCTTGGAGTGCATCAATGGATTCTTTTAGATATCGATGGCACTTTTATTATCACAATATATCGGAATGGGATCATCATACTCAACTTGTATATCTTTCAAATTTTGTTTCATCCATAGAACCTGTGTACAACATGTTTTTGTTGCAATATACTCTACTTTGGTTGTAGACAATGATATTGATGATTGTCTCTTGCTTAGCCAAGAAACCAAACACTCACCCAAGTAGAACATTGCTCCACTTGTACTTCTTCGGTCATAAATGCAACATGTCCAATCTGCATCTATGTAGGAAATAAGTTATAGATCCTTTCCTTTTGGATACCATAATCCAAAATCTTATGTACCTTTAAGATATTTTAATATCCTCTTTACTACTAAAACATGTCATTCCTTTGGTGTTTCTTTAAATCGTGATACATGTCCAACTACCTGCATTACATCTAGTCTGGATGTTGTCACATAAAGTAAGTTTCCAATCATTGACTTGTATCGCATCTGATCTATAGACTTTGAATCATCATATTTACTTAAATTATAACTTGTCTGCATAGGAGTATTGAATGGTTTACAATCTTCCATTCCGAACATCTTTAACATTTCTCTGTTATACTTGGTCTGAGAAATAAAAATTCCTCGGTTGCTTTGACATATCTGAAGACCCAAAAAGAAGGATAATTCTCCAAGTAATGACATTTCAAATTCATTCTACATATCCTTTGCAAATTTATGGCTCATCATGTCATCATAACTTCCAAAGATAATATCATCAACATAAATTTAAATTAACAAAATACTAT
>ML784709.1:647317-694940 GCA_009831015.1 Picea engelmannii | reverse complement strand
TTTTCACATAAATCTTGTGTTCCATGTTCTGCAGTTAATAGATCTCATATGTGATTGTTTTCTTATGGTTGATGAATGTTTGAAATAGAAAAAAATTGTCTTATACTAATTCACCCCCACCTCTTAGTATAAGTGTGTTCTCAACACAACAAACAAACTACAAGAACACAAATTATCTTACCGAGTGACTTCCACTTGAACCTACCAAAATGACTTATCCTTATCCCACAATGAGCCAGGGAGAATAACACTAATTGATGATAAGTTTGCAAGTTTAATTCTTGGAGCATGTGGTTGGAAGACTCCCATCCCTTCATATTACAGTTTGTATGTTTGATGAGGTCTAGAATGTGCACCATGTGACAACTTATGAAATATATGAAGCATACCATGTGACTTTCCATGTGAAAATTTAATATGATGAGATGTGTCATTGTACATAATAAAATATAGGGGATAGGTTATTGTTATAATGTTCCATTAACCACTAATTCCCAAACTTTTATACATGATCCATATTTAGATCAACGATTTTTTTCTTGATTGAGTGTGTGCAAGACATGATAGAAGCTAATGGAAGAGAAGGAACTCACTTCTTTCTTTCTATGATCTAGAATTGAAGCTAGGGGGTAGCCTCCCAAATCTAAGTTATGCACCATATGGTTAATAATGGTTTTTGAAACTCCTATCACGATAATAGATCGCAGGCCCATTCCTTTGGCCACTTTGAGCCCTTTCCACAAAGAACAAGTTTTTTCCCTATTGTTGGGAACAATACCAACACCCCAAGCATAATAAGTTTCATTTTCCCCTCTGAGATTTGTCAGACATTTAACTTAGGTTGATGGACAGTTGGTTTGGATTGTTTGTTTTCATTGATGTCAACCCTTGGAGAGTGATATTGTAGATTGATTTCAACCCTTGGAGAATTCTGATAGTGAATTCTAGTGGCACAAAGATATGGGTAAGGGACCCAAGTTTTTTTGAGGTATAAAGGCATGAATATAAGTGAATATGAAAGTAAGACTATTCTAGATGTATAGTAAATGTCATTCCATTTCCGGTGATATGTGGAATGTCATGTAGTTCCTCACGGTTGAGGAGATATGGCTTAGTGAAGTTGAAGAACCCTCATGAGTTATCTAAAAGCCTCTAGAAAGTCAAAGAAGTCAATTGTTCTAGAAGCTCCTAGAAGAAGTGTACTAGTCAAATTGATGGTAACTAGGAGTTAATCATGTGTATAGTTTTTGCATTAAGATAATAATAAAAAATAAATTAGTTGCAACAAGAAGTTGTGAGTTTGGTAATTATGGTAAAGTAGTTGTGATGCGAAGATTGAATAGTGAAAGTGGTTGACCAAGAAATAAATTAAATAATAAAGTGGTTGCAACAAGAAGTTAGTTAAGGGAAAAGAAGTTATGAATTGACCAATTATAGAAAAGTTAGTTGCAACAAGAAGTTGTGAGTAAAGAGAAATTGTTTAAATAATAAAGTAGTCAAAGTGGTTGCAAAGAGAAATTATTTAAATAATAATGTGGTTGCAACAAGAAGTGGTGAGTTTATTATTTATGGATAAGTCAAAGTGGTTGCAAAAGAAATTAATTAGATAATAAAGTTAGTTTCAACTAGATGTGGAGACCTTAATTTTTGTGGATAAAGTGGTTGTAAGTGGACAAGTGGTTAGAAGTGGGTTAGCCCTAAAAAGAAGGAAGTTAGGTTAAGTTGGTTAGAAGGTAACCCCTTGGCACATGGTATGGTATAAGGTATAGGTGTTGATGTGCATGGTTTATGTACATGGTTGAGAGTTTTTGGTTGTGATGTGCTAGTGAAGTTGTTGGTTAGTTTGAGGCAGATCTATTGTAGTACATGGCCGGTACATGTGTGAGTGTTATTGGTATATCTTATGGTACATTGTGAGAGGATTTTGTTAGTGGTCTTGATATATGATTGGTACACACTTGAGGATACATAACAGTGAGGTTTTTTCACATGGTTTGATGTAAGGGTTCATGGTATTTGGATCATGGATTGTGTGATGTATTGATAGAGGAATTTTGTTGGTTATATTGGTATATGTCTTGGTATATGATTCAGATACATGTTGGGACATATAGTTTATGAGTTGGCACATACATGAACTGTATGGTATGGTGATCTTGATGAGTCATAGTTTGATTTTTTGATACATGATTCTTACATGTTCAGTGCAATGTTATAGGCACTTACTAGTAGTATTGGTGACACATGATTGGTACATGTTTGGTACATATTTAAAGGCACTTTCTAGTAGTATCGGTGAAACATGATTGAAACATGTTTGGTACATATGTAGAGGCACTTACTAGTAGTATTGTTCAAACATGGTATATGGATGATGTGGCATAGATATATTGATATATTAGTAAAAGCACATCTTGGTCTTGGTGATGATTATGAGGTATTGTGATGTGCAAAGTTGATTCACTTATGATGGTACAAGTTGTGTGAGTGATTGATGTACATGGTTGATAGTACAGGTTGATTGAACACAATGACAGGTTTCAAGTAGATTTGACAGAGGCAACAAAATGTTTGAGTTTCAGAAAAGTTGAAAACCCTATATTTCTGAAGGTGTACATAAGCTGCAATATAGACATGCCATGTATATACGCAAGCTGCAATATAGATAGGGTACGTACATATGTGAGATGCATCACAAACTTGTCATGTACCTGTTGGTTTTTGTTGGTACAGGTTGATTACAGGTACATGTTGGTTACAATTCAGTGGCACAGGTTGGTTACAGGTTGTTGGTACAGTTTGGTACAGGTTTATAGTGGTATATCTCATAATAACAATGTTGCAATGGTTTCATCATTTGACACTTGTATTTTAGGGATACGGGACGGGGCAAGGACAAGTGGTTGTAGCCAAAGAACATAGGGGGTTGTAGCCTCCTTTTGGTTGTAGCCAGAGAATTGGGGAGTTAGAGCATCCCTTAGGTTGTAGCCTAAAAATATAGGGGGTCAGAGCCTCCTTCTAGTTGGAGTTCGAGAATTGGATGTTGATGCTTCCTTGAATGTAATTCTTAAGGACATATAAGAAAATCATTATGTGGTTTTCTCCTGCATTGGGTTTCCACGTAAAATATTGGTGTATTGTGAATTGTGTGGATTTGTCTATTATTGTTTATTATGTACTGGTGGATGTTAATGTTATATGATGCAATAACTTATTAATGATGAACTGATGAAAATTGTTGAGTAAGTTAAATGAATATGCATTGTGGTTAAAAGGATTAATAAGTGGTATAAATTGATCATTATTGATTTACCCCCCTCTTAGTAATCCAACAATTGGTATCAAAGATGGTTCCTTCAAGAGACAATTTAACCACTAGAAGGAGATCATGAAATATACTGAGAATGGAGTACCACTGTTTAATTGTCAGAATGGTCTAAAGTATGAGATGTGGAGCATAGGGATAAGAATCATTTTAGAGCCACATGGATATGATATTTGGTATTCGGTTGTGACAAGATACAATTCTACAAAGAAAGTAAAGACTGCAGCCAAGAAGGAATTGAAGAAGAATAACAAAATAACAATGGATTTCATTTGGGAAGGATTACCTGATCCGGTAAGAGAAAAGTTGGTAAATGTTTATCAACTAAACAACTTTGGGATAAGTTACATAATATATATTCTTATCCCATCACAGAGTTTGAGTTTGATAAAGAAGATACATGTACAAAACAGGGAGAAAGATGTTTATCATGTCAGACAGATTCAGAAGAAGAAGAGTGTGAAGTGACAAAAGCCAAGAAAGGTGAGTTCTTTTTCTTTAATTGTGAAAAGTGCGAACACCTTGAATTTGAATTCCTTTATTTGAAAATTAAAAGTGATGATATAGAAAATCCTAATGAAATAGTAGACAATCTTGAGATTGAAAAGGAAAAGAATCGCGAAGTAGAACTAACCATTGCTTTAGAGGAACTAAGGAAAGAAAGAGAAGAAAATGCATCACTCAAAAAAGAAAAGAAAAAGGAAAGTGTTCATATTTTTGAAGAAGCCCAATAGGTCATCAAGAAATTAAGAGCTCAACTAGAAAAAGCAGAAATGAGAGAGAAGATATTGACATGCCATCTTAAGGAAATAACTAACGATACTGATAGGTCATCTTAAAAGGATTAATAATTGGTATAAATTTATCATTACTGATTCACCCCCCCTCTATGTAATCCAGAAAGATCCATGATGATTCCCCACTCTACTTCCACCCCAAGGTTAGAATATATTTTAAAAAATTAATAATAATAATTTTTATTTTAGAAAAATGTTTTTTCCCCATGGTTGCAAAAGGTAACCCTAGAAAAAAAAAAGTGCTATCGGTACCACCACTTTTCAATTTGGGAGTTGATTTTAATATTTTTTGAGGGCCATATTATGATTTTTTTAATGACATGATTGCAAAAGTTGGTAATTTTAATCCCACAAAAAATTGGGTGCTACCAATAGAACCACTTTTCAAAACAGAGGTAAAAACAACAACTAAATGCAACCTCTAAAACAATGAGAACTTTTATGGTCCTCGTAAAGTTTGTAATTGTATTTTTGTAGATTTAATCACATATCATTTATGTCTCCCCAACACTCAATTTCTCCTCCTCGTGATAACACTATGCTAAAGGGATCTATGTGGTCTCACCCTTTGAAATAGATCCATAAACTAATAAACATTCTCTAGCATCATTAACATCAATCGTCAAGTGGCGGAATCATGAGGAATGGCTAGGATCTCCCTTTGCAACTAGTAGTGTTTTATATATATTTCCTCAAGGGTAATTTGTGCCACCTCATTCTCCTATGGTGGGGGAGATTTAAGATGATTTTTTCCACTAGGAACCTATGTAAGTTAGTTGAAAAAACATCTACATTAAAACATGTGTTTGGATGTGAATTTAAATATATCTATAACTAAACAAGAATTTCCATATTTAATACATGGGTCCTAGGCCTCCTAATTGTTCTTTGATGATTCATGAGTAATCCACTATGGGAGAGGTGCGCTCCTTATCCAAATACCACTACTATGACTACCATTGGCTCATGTTACCTCACGATTAAATGGTGGGGTCCTTATGAAAGTAAAAACATATTTTATTCATAATGATAATAATTCTCTTATATGTAACTCAATAATAAAAAAAATTATTTATAAACATATGCATCCTCTCACGAGTTATATGAGGCACAAATCTTGTTTCCTAGGAGCAAGAGCTTGACACTATCTAGAGCTTTGTCTTTCACAAAGAGAAGACCCTTGCTTTAGATAAAGATCTGCATCAAATAACCAAGATGAGTAGATATATCTAAAATCTTTAGCTAAATAAATAACTAGGTTTCCATATCATAACTAAAAACTAACATGTGTTGATGTATTTAGCATCGGACATGTAATTCCACATAGGATCTATGTCTAACATGTGGAAGTAATCCTTGTAAACTCTCAGGAAGCCTTAGGAGATTCACTTTATTAGTTATTAATAAAGTGAATGACATTTTATATAAATGTGAAATTAATTAAGTTAAATGCTTAAGTTTACTTGGCATTAGTAACTTAAGTGAGTTATTTAAGTCCTAATCATCAAATCTAAAGTGAACGTGAGATTAGATCACAATCGTTGATCACTTTAGGAGATCTAGGGTTTTGGATTTAGGGTTAACTCAATGTATTAAAATGAATCCTAGGTGAGAGGATGTGATACATTTTGTGAGGAGGCGAGAGAGTCATATACACAATGTGAGAGACTCACAAAGAGTGTGAGGGTGTGAGAGATACACTAAGGAGAGAGTGAGGAGATCGCATTAAGTGGGTGAAGAGATTTCATCCAAGTGTGAGTGGGAAGGGATGAGGAAAGGTGAAAAGAGGTAGCGAGGGAGATAGAATCCAAGTGGGATAGGCTATCATTGCATTGTAATTCTTTGAAAGGCCATTATACTAGGAAGAGAGCCCTAATTTTATAGAATAAAATCATCACAGACATGGTTTTCCCACGGGGGTGAGGTGTTGTAGCCACAGGAAGAATAATAGTCAACTTGCCTGGAGTCGACATAAGTGAGATCGGTGGCTAGGAAGTTGACATAGTATTCTAAAAGAGATAACAGCTAATGACTATAAAGAATCAACCCAACCACACAACACAAGTTAGTGTTAGGAAGACCAACAGGGCATCTGCACAGTCCAAAGAGGTTTGGGTAGCTCCTAGGTAGTGGGAAGGTTCCCCGGGAAGCAGGAAGAATCCTTGGGCAGTGGGAAGGTATACGAGGCAGCAGGATGAGATAGCTGAGTAGCGCATTGAGAGGATTCGGGTAGCCCAAAAAAGGACATGGATAGCAGAATAAGGTCGCGGGAAGGTGTCCAGGAAGCCAGTAAAAATTCTTAAATGATGGGTCTAAGAAAGATGGAAAGGATAGCTTAGTGTCAAAGGGAGAAACCAATCTGATGGATTGGAGAGTAGCCATGGTAGAAAAATTGATAGAGAAAATAGAATCACATCTGGGTGGTAAAAGTACCTTCCTCGCTAAGAGGGAGTGTTGTTGTATTTAGCATGAAACATGTACTTCCACATAGGATCCATTTACAGTATGTTGAAGTCATCCTTGTAACCTCTTAGGAAACCTTAGGTGATTCACTTTATTAGTGATTAATAAAGTGAATGACCCTTTAGATTAATGTGAGATTAAAATAATTGAAATGCTTAACTTTACTTGGAATTAGTAACTTAAGTGAGTTGAATAAGTCCTAACCATGAAATCTAAAGTGAACGTGAGATTCCATCTCATTCGTTGATCACTTTAGGAGATCTAGGGTTTTGGATTTAGGGTTAACTCGATGTAATAAAAGGAAGCCTAGGTGAGAGTATGAGATACATTGTGTGAGGAGGTGAGAGAGTCACATACATAATGTGAGATACTCATAGAGAGTGTGAGGGTGTGAGAGGCACACTAAGGATAGAGTGAGGAGATGTCATTGAGTGGGTGAAGTGAGTTCATCCAAGTGTCACTGGGTAGGGCTGAGGAAAAGTGAAAATAGGTAGCGAGGAAGATATCGACTTGGTGGGCTAGGCTATTGCTGCATTGTAATCCTTTGAAGGGTCATTATCCCAAAAAGGAAGCCCGGATTTTATAGCAATAAAATCATCACAATATGGTTTTCCTGCAAGGGTTTTTCTAGGGATTGTTTACCTGTATATCTTGTGCAATGTGTGATTGGTTTATGTTTTTAATACTTCCGCTAATGTTTCATTGATAACCTAGTTGTGCTAATAATTAATAAAGATATTGTATTCATATTATTAGTCATGTGTTGGGTTTTCATGAAAATCAACAACGTGTGGGTTACCAAAAAAGGGTTTTAAATGTTAAGTGTTATAGTGGTTAAGGTCCATAGGATTTAAGAGTCGGGAGATTTAGGTGATATGGGTAAGATTTATAATAGTTAAAAGTAATATGGGATAGGATATATAGGGGTTAGAGATTATTTAGTTTAAGGGTTGGGTATTATGGGGGTTAGGCTTTAGGTGTTAAATGAAAGAAAAAAAGGGGTGATATATTTATGGGAGATAAGCGTCAATAGATAAGGGACATAGTCATTACTTATTATGTGTTATATGTTAGGGTTTATAATGGACAAGGGTTATAAGGATTAGGATTTGGTTGTTAGATAATAATATTTTGGGGTAATATGAGTTAGGAGTTACAAGGGATAAGGATTAGATATTATGTATTACACATGTTAAAGGTTACGATTTATAAGGGTTGTGGATTATAAGGATTACCAATTAAAAGACACAGTTGTTAAGAATTAATTTTTTTTGAGGTTAGAGATTCTAATTATTAGGGTATGTAGGTTATTGGTTAAAAGGGATTAGGGGTTGGGAGTTACAAGGATTAACAGTTTTAGGAGATATGGGCTATAATAATTACTAGTTATGGGGTTCGTGGTAAAGGATCAAAGGTTATAGTTATTCAAGGTAATAAGGACTATTAATGATTAGAGTTAGGTTTTATAGATTTTAGGGGATAATTGATATAATATTTAAGGGTTGGGGTTATGTGAAATAACAATTATGGGTTATATAGGTTACTAATTAATATTTATAATTATCAGGTGTTAGACATTGGTTTTTGTAATAATTTGAAGTTATACCTGTAAAGAATTATGGATTTAGGATTAAGGGTTAAGGTTATAGGGTTTATAAAGTTAGGGGTTAGGTTTTATATGGGATAGGGGTTTTCAAGTTTGAGGGTTAAAGGTGATAGGGGTTAGGAATTGTAAAAGCTACAAGTTTAGTGGTTGCAACAGAAGTGTTATGTGGGTTATCATTTATAATGGTTATGAGTTACAATGAAGGGTTATAAGGGTTAGGGATTATGAGATATAGTAATTAAGTGTTAATGGTTAGGGTTTACAGATGTTGGGGATTATAAGGATTAAACGTTATGGTGGTTGGGGGCTAGTTAAGAGTTATAATGGTAAGTTGTTACAAAGGTTAGGAGTGATATGGTTATGGATTAAGGGTGATGAGGATTAGGAATTATGGGGATTTTCATATAAGGGTTATTAGAATCGGGGATTTGGGTTTATGTATATAGGGATATAAGGATTAGGGAGTTTATCTTATAGGGGTAACCAATTAGGTTATATAAAGGTAAATGGTTTGGGGTAAGGGTTTATAAAAATTTTAGGTTGTACAAGTAAGGGATTAGGGATTAAGGGTTAAAAGGGTTACTAATTAGGGATAATAGTGGTTATGTATTGAGGATAATAGAGGTTATAAGTTAGGAATTTTAAGATTTGGGGGTTAATGTATGATAGTGATAGACCTATAGAATTTACAGGGGTTATGTGTTTGGGCTAAGGGATTAGGGTTGGTATGGATTGGAGCTTATAAGGATTAGAATCAGAGGTTATAGAAGTTATAGGTTAGGGGTTAAGTGTTACTAGTTAAGGTTTATAATGTTTATATCTACGGGGTTAGGATTATATGGGTATGTTATATAAGTGTCGGGGATAGGGGAATATAGCCGTTTGGTGCTAGGATTTAGGATTCATAGGGGATATAATAGTTATATGGGTTGGGAGTTATAATGGTTCGTGGTAAGCAAGGATTAGGGGATTTAGTGGTTAGATATTATAATAGGTAAGGGTTGGATTTGGATATAGAGGTCATGGGTTCAACATTGTAAGGGTGAAGAATTATGTGTGTCAAGGGATATGGGTTACATGGATTAAGGGGTTCTACGAAGTAGGGGTTTTGTGTTATAAGGAATAAATATTATAAGAGTTATGGGTTATAAGGGATACTAGAGAGGGGTTATAGTGGTTAATCTATATTGATATTTTTTGAACTCTATCCTTTTCATTTAAACCCCCCATTGTAGCAGATTTGTATACATAAAACCTTTATATAATTTCCACTCCAATTAAAACATATTAGATTATTAAAGCATGACATAGGACATCAAATAATGCATTTATAAATATTTGTTCACAATAAATAACATATTTATTTATGAAAGTGAACGATATTCACTTAAAATATTATACCTATAGTCCATTGTATTTATCAATGGGAGTATGGGCTTCATAGAAAGCGATGATCTACCAAAATTGAAACCTATCAGCTCACTCCCAATCCTTTATATATATGCCTTAAAATAGTAGATTTATTTCCATCAAACTAATCCTTGGTTTAATTATTTTGATCCACCAAAATACCCAATCAGATCAATCAAGTATTGAAACCAAAACTTTGGCAAAAAGGTAGAAACCTTGTGAAATTCAACTAAAAATTGACCAAAGGTGTGAAATAACTTCAATAATATCAAGAAAAAACTGCAAATAACATTAATCAAAACGAAAACAAGTATATTCATGTGGCACAATCATAATGCATAAAATTAATAAGTGTGACAAATCATAATGTGACACTTTTCATGATGTATTAAAACTCATCTTCAAGACTACATATCAAGCCACCTCGACCACCATATTACTATAGAGAAAATATATTAAATTTCGCGTGAAATAATTCCCTTAACATGGAATTACTTGAAACATAGTTCCCAATCTTATATCACTGTCATCAATAAGCATCACTTCACTAGTCATCATGAAAAAATAGTTACTATCACATGAAAATCCTCCTCAAAAGATTATACATTAACATCTCAGCAATTGAACAAATATCAAAGCATCAAACCCTCGATTAAATCATAATTTATAAAATAAAATGGAATATCAATGCAACAACTTGGATCGATAAAAGATGCAATTATCAAAGCATGCAAATCATAAGATAAAAAGGCAGGTTCAAAAATTAATTCATCAAACTACTATGAGGAAAAGACTTAAAAGCACATGCAGAATAAAAAAAGAATGTCATCAAGCAACCAAGGGTCATGAATCAAGTCAACCATAATAAAAGAATATCCTTCTTTGAAACATTATCAAAGACAATCATACATTCAAACATAGGACCCAAAGCCAAGACTTAGAAACCAAATATAGGGAGTAGTTTCAAATTTTAATGGGGGGGCCTTTATTTTTCTCAAAAATGAAGGGGGAGTTGTTGTAGGTGTCAACAATTGGTGACATACTAGACAAAATAGTTATATTTGTCTATTATTCCCTAAAATACTTATTCACACTTAATGTTAAAGATAATCCCATATGACCACAATAACTCATTTCTCAGTTCTGGGTAACACCATTTTTCCTTAAACTTAAAAGATATTCCAATAAAGCACTGAACATTAGGTAACCAACATACCTTCTCTTTGATCCAATTTATAACGTTAATTAATCTTTAACTTTCAATTCATAGATTATAGTCTCTAGGAATGATCCAAGGCCTTCAATTTGGGTGAGTAAAATGTTTGCACACTTACTTATACTAAGAGGTGGGGTGAATTAGTATAAGACTACTTTTTGTTTTCTTTCAATATTTATCAATGTGTTACTTTACCAATTATAATCATTAATGATAAATAAATAACCATACAATACACGGTACACAAAGATTTAACATAGAAACCCAAATGGGGAAAACCAAAAAATAATTGTTTTATAAAATCATGTAGGCACCAACCTACTGTTACTATGTTTGCAGGCACCAACCTGCAAGAGACACAAATCCCCTTAGTTGAGCATCAACTCAACACTATCTGTAGGCACCAACTTATAGCTACAATGTTTTCAAGCACCAACCTACATGAGACACCAATCACCTTAGTTAAGAACCAACTCGACAATATGTAGGAACCAACCTATTGGAGACACCAATCTCTCAATCTATCAATAATGTCAAATATTCTCTTTCCTTCAAGCCTTCACTTGCATAAAATTGTTTCTATGTCTTTGTTTTTACAACATATTCTTTCAGTTCACAATCTTCTTCATTTAATAAGTCCCCTTAAACCTTGCACCCCCAACCACCCTTAGACAATTAAATTATCTTCCATTCATTGTTTGTCATCGTCATACCTCAAATCCTTAGAACTTTTCTCCACATGATCCACACACACTTCCTATACCTTCTTCGCACTTCACACACATTCTAAAAACAGATTCGGGAAATGATATTTATATAGTCCATGCTTCCATGGACTAGTCCACATAGAAAATATGTACATGAGGTCGTATCCATATCTTATCAAAATGAGGGCTATCACCAATCATTTCTCTATTCATGTTACAAACCTTAATGCTCAACAACCATCCAATTTAACCTTGATTTGATCTCGACCATTGATCTTTTCTTATTCTTTGTTTAATACAACACGCAATCGACCTCATTTCTCAACACCTCTTGGATCTAGTTCCTGATCAATTCTCATCCATTGATCTCTTTTTATCATATCGGGACCACTGGATATTCATCTTACAACCACCTTCTTATCATATCTCGGATTGAACCTCAGTCGTCGATCTGATTCTCTACCCATAAATACACACAACACAAACCTTGTCACTCAATAGTCATTCGATCCAGACCATGAGTTGATCTTGACCATTGTTCTATATATCAACCGTGCAACTACAATGCACATTCATCATTCAATCATCTTCTTAATTAAATCTCAATCGTTGATCTCATGCAACATAACTTCGATGTTGATTTTCTGATATGGACTCTTATTCAATCTTAGTCATCGATCTGTCAACTGTATTATTTCTTCTATACATACTTTTGTGGTCCCCATAATACACCTTCTTGTTCCATCACACTCACTTTGTACCCATACTAATACAATTTCTAAAAGTCTCACCGTAGGTCTGTTAGATTACTAAGAGGGGGGGTGAATCAGTAATAGAGATTTTTAATCCTTTTTAACCATAGTATATAAGTGTTTTTTATATTTAAGATCAATTTACCAGTATCATTCAACAAGTGAAGAATAAATAAACCATGAACAATGAGAAATCATACACATACACAATACACCAGTATTTCTATGTGGAAAACAAATGCGGGATAAAACCACATAATTATTTTTCTTATATGTATTTAATAATTAAATTCATTGGAATCACCAACTTCCTTTTTTTCCCAGGTGAAACTGGAAGGAGGCTCCAACCCCCTATATTTTCAGGCTACAACCTGAGGGAAGCTCCAACTCCCCAATTTTATGGCTCCAACCAGAAGGAGGCTACAACCCCTTATGTTTTCCTGCTACAACTGAAAGGTGGCTACAACCACATGTCCTTGCCTCATCCAACCGACCTGAAATATAAGTGCCAATTGTGAACAACCTATGATTGTTACTGCTAACCTTTGTTACTTTCACTATTAACCTCTGTCACTAGCACTGATCCAAATCTATCACTGACCTAATTCTTAGTCAAAAATTTATTGCAGATCCACGACCTGTCTATACTGCAACACTCGGGTATATACGCTTCTATTCATTGAAACTCGTGGATATATGCAACCTTCCTCACTACGAATCATGGATTACTAGCAACTCTCTCATCTTTACTATTTATGCCTTTGTCAACTGTCACTGTTGAACCTGATACTAGAACTCTTCACTGTAGCCTTAGATCTGATCATAAATGTCACATACCCTATGCCAAAAGTACATACCATGAACTAAAATCAAGAATGCCTCACCAACCAAGTGCCATACATAAACCATGAACCATTCATCAGATATAGAAAACCATTAAATCCATCATATTAAACCCTTACTCTAATGCATCCTCAAACTGTACCAATATCTTCACTAACACCCTTCAACGAAGATGCCTCAAATATGCTCCAAAATCACAAGGTGTACTATAAAAAACTATCTCATGGAGTGTTACAACAGTAGCAAGCCAAAACACTATAAATATACTACTGTAGATCTTCCTCATACAACAAGTACCAACCAGCCTACAAACCCTCAAGGATATATGCTTTATCTTCCATGATCAAACCCTAGGCAATTACCATTAACAAACTACAACAAGCATATAACATACCTTTTAATATCTATAGAAGATTTTGTTGTACTATATTACTGCCACACCTTCATGTAGTCACTTCTCAGCCCTACAACTTGTCACTGATGATAGATCAAGTCTTCCTTTTCGTATTTGGAAAAATATTTGTGTTTTGTCTTCAATAAACCCATGAGTATTTGTGCTTTATCCCAATCTGAACCGCGGATGTCTACTCCCTTCTAGTACTGCAACCTGTAGATGTCTGAAGTAAATCCGTAGTTCAGTATCCACAGTTTTGACCCTTCATACCTGCAACTTTGTCTTTGCTTCAGACTCACTACTATAGATTTGTCAATGATACCTGCCCATAACAATTCAAAAATAATAGATATTTAATGTGCTCATTAGGTACAAATAGGAGACCCTTTCTCTCTTATTTATACTCTCCGAGTATCTTCCTCAAGGGGTTACCTTATAACTGACTTTACCCAACTTCCTTCTTTCAGGGATAACCAATTTGTCCACGTACAACCACTTTATCCACAAATAGTAAACTCACCACTTCTAGTTGCAACTAATTTATTTTTAATTATTTTCGTTTTGCTACAACTTAAGTCATGATTAACTCCTAGTTACAACCACTTTGCCTAGTAAACGTCTTCTAGGATATTCTAGAATAAATTGACTTCTTTGACCTTCTAAGGGCTTCTAGATAACTCATGAGGGTTCTCCAACTTCACAAGGCCATAACTCTCTAACCATGATGAGTTATGTGACGTTCCACATATCACCGGAAATGGAATGACAAGTACTATCCATCTATAATAATATTTCTTGCATATACATTGATCTTCATTACTTTATACCTAAAAAAAAATTGATTCCTTTAACCATCCTGATGGGGCTACCGAAAATTTCTACCATACTTGCTTCAAGGGTTGACATCATTGACAACCAACCCAATTAATCAACAATATCCCCCTTTTGCATTGATGACAACACTCTGATGTAACAATGAAGTCATATCACTCATGCTCCCCCTAAAATCATGCCTATGTGCTCTCTCTCCAAGCATATGATAAATCCCTCCCCCTTTGACATCAATGGCAAAGGTAACTTCCTATCGGGGTTGCTCCCTCTGACTGAACTATCCTTGGGGCTACTCCCCCTGAATAAAATTTCCCCAAACTAAATTTTCCTCTTTATGGTGCTTCCTCGTATAAATATAAGACATATAAGAATATAATTCAAAATTCATTATGGGGCAGAAACTATGCCAAGTTTCTGACGAAGATACTCAAATTCTTCCCTTGGAAGCAGTTTTGTAAAGATGTTTGCAATCTGTTCTTTGGTTCCAACATACTCAACTTGAACGTTCTTCTCTGCAATTTGTTCTCATAGAAAATGATACTTTATTGGAATGTGCTTTGTCTTGGAGTGCATCAATGGATTCTTTTAGATATCGATGGCACTTTTATTATCACAATATATCGGAATGGGATCATCATACTCAACTTGTATATCTTTCAAATTTTGTTTCATCCATAGAACCTGTGTACAACATGTTTTTGTTGCAATATACTCTACTTTGGTTGTAGACAATGATATTGATGATTGTCTCTTGCTTAGCCAAGAAACCAAACACTCACCCAAGTAGAACATTGCTCCACTTGTACTTCTTCGGTCATAAATGCAACATGTCCAATCTGCATCTATGTAGGAAATAAGTTATAGATCCTTTCCTTTTGGATACCATAATCCAAAATCTTATGTACCTTTAAGATATTTTAATATCCTCTTTACTACTAAAACATGTCATTCCTTTGGTGTTTCTTTAAATCGTGATACATGTCCAACTACCTGCATTACATCTAGTCTGGATGTTGTCACATAAAGTAAGTTTCCAATCATTGACTTGTATCGCATCTGATCTATAGACTTTGAATCATCATATTTACTTAAATTATAACTTGTCTGCATAGGAGTATTGAATGGTTTACAATCTTCCATTCCGAACATCTTTAACATTTCTCTGTTATACTTGGTCTGAGAAATAAAAATTCCTCGGTTGCTTTGACATATCTGAAGACCCAAAAAGAAGGATAATTCTCCAAGTAATGACATTTCAAATTCATTCTACATATCCTTTGCAAATTTATGGCTCATCATGTCATCATAACTTCCAAAGATAATATCATCAACATAAATTTAAATTAACAAAATACTATTTTGATTTACCTTGATCTAGATGTTGTTGTCTGAATTTCCTTTCATGAACCCTTGATGTTGTAAATATATGACTAGTCTAGAATACCATGCTCTAGGGGGATGTTTGAGGCCATAGAATGCCTTCTTCAACTTGCAAACATACTTTCCATTCTATGACAACTGAAATTCTTATGGTTTCTCAATGTATACTTATTCTTCTAGATCCCCATTCAGGAAGGTTCATTTCACGTCCATTTGATACACTTTAATATTCTTGGAGCATGCATAAGCGAGGATCAATCTGATTGCTTCCATTCTGGCAACTGGGAAAAATGTCTCTTCAAAGTCGATACCTTCAACCTGTGTGTATCATTTACATACCAATCTAGATTTGTTCCTGGTAACTTGTCCATCTTCATTTAATTTGTTTCTGAAGACCCACTTTGTGTAGATCACATTCTTGTACCTTTGCCTTGGAACCAATTCCCAAGTGTCATTCTTCTCTATCTTATCTAACTCTTCATCCATGGAATTTATCCAAATTTCATCCTTGATGGCTTCTTCAAAGTTTCTTGGCTCAATCGAAGATAAGAGTGCTAGGTATAGTTGTTCTGGTGAACAAATTATTCTTCTAGTCTCAACTCCTGCATCTTTGTTCCCGGTAATTTGATATGATGGGTGATTCTTATGTATTTGTTTGCTAGGTATCTTTGGAGGTACATGAACATCCTATTGTTCTTTCTCTTCTGATTCTAACCACTCTTCTCCATCTTCCCCTTTTGCTACTTCTTCTTCCTTTTCTTCTTCTTCATGAACCTGCTCCATTGACTCCTTTTCTTCTTCCTTTATTTTTCATCCACTTGTCTCATCAATCATCACATTGATGCTTTATACAACTTTGTTGAGCCTTATATTGAAGAATTTGTATTCTTTCCTTGTTATCGAGTTCCCAATAAGTATGCCTTTGTCCACATGAGAATCGAACTTTCCCATTCTTCCATCTTCTCTTTTGATGTAGCATTTTCTTCAAAAAACTCTGAAGTTCTTCACATTAGTTGGTCTTCCTTTCCATAGCTCATAGGTAGTTTTATCACTATTTATTTTTATCATTACTCTGTTTTTAATATTAATTGATGTATGCACTGCATGTGCCCAAAAAACATCTGTCAACTTGGAATCCATTAGCATAGTTCAAGCCATTTCTTGTATTGTCTTGTTCTTCCTTTCGACAACTCCATTTTTTTGTGATTTCCTATAAATGAAGAATTTCCTCTTTATGCCATGCTTACTACAGAGGTACATAAACTCCTTCGAATTAAACTCTCCTCCATTGTCTGATCTCAAACATTTGATTTTCAAATTTGTTTCATTTTTAACCATCTCCTTATATATTTTGAAGTTCTCAAATGCCTCTGGCTTCTTCTTGAGAAAACAAACTGCAGACATTCTTGTATAATCATCAATAATAGCATAAAATATTTCTCACCTTTTAAACCCTTTTTTCTAGTTGGTCCAACTAGATCAATATGCACAATTTCAAGCGGTCTTGTTGTGGAGTATTCCTTTGATTTGAAATTGGTCTTTATTTTCTTTCCTTGTTTATAATGATTGCATAATGTGTTTTTTGGCTTCATGATCTGGGGAATTTCTATGATTGCTTCCTTTTTGATGACTTTCACAAGGTTATCAAAGTTTATGTGACCCATTCTTTTGTGCCATAGCAAAACTTCAACTTCCTTTCCTAGAAAAAACTTTTCATTTCCAATTTCACTTAATACATATATGTTGCTTGAAGTTCTTACAGTTTTTGCAACCACTCTGCTTGAACCTATTTTTATTATCTCGCACTTCTATGAATCAAACACAATTTTTTGACCTTAGTCACACATTCGACTTACACTCAAAAGATTTTGATTAATGTCTTCCACTAGTAGAACATTTTTGCCTTAGTATCCTTATTCCCAATTATGATTGTGCCTCTTCCAATAATTCTAGTTGAGTTGTCATTTCCAAAGGAGACTGATCCATATCTTTCCTTTCTCAATGTTAGAAACCTATCTGCATCACCTGTCATGTTCTTTGAGAAGCCACTTTCAACATAACAATGTTTCTTGTTTATATCTTGTAGAGAAAGTGTGCATTCTTTATTATTGAATTGATTCTGCTTTCTCATCCATATCCCTTGAGGTTCATGTCTGTGATTGTTCTTATTCTATTGTGATTCTCTTGGAGAAATTGTCATTCTACAATATTTGGCCATGTGTCCAAAGTTGTTGCACTTGTGTCATTCCACTTCAGTGCTCAAATATTCAAAATTGTTGTAGCTTCTTATCTGTCTTTCACTAGGCCTTCTTGGATAACCATTTTTGTGCATGACTTTCATAGTTGTTTATGTTTCTTCTATTTTCTCTGCAATTTACAGCCTTATGTCCAAAATTGTTACATGAACAACATAAAACAAAGAATATATTGTGATATCTAGGAGTTAAAGATATTATGAAAGGATATACGCTTATGAATCCTTCTTCTTCTTGAGGCCTTCTTGCTTCTAACTATCATTGATTTTGAATTCTAAATCTTCTGGGTGGAGGAGTATCTCTGTGATCTTCCTTGTAAAATTTATTGTCTCCTCTGACTGTATATGCATAGCTTCTTGGTCATGTTTCTTGATCTTTTTTTTGGGAGATTGATCCCTTTTATGTCTTATTGTATCCAAGTCTTGAATTTTCACGAATTGGTCTCTGACTGCTAAATAATCTTGTCCAAAACTTTCGAGTTGTTCTACATGTTTTTCTCTTGAAAATATTTTCTCAATGTGACAATCTCTACTTCCAAACCACCAATGATTATGTCTTTTTCTTCCAACCATTCTTTGAATGCTTTTTAAATTATTTTGTCTTCTTCAACTTTAATTTTTAATTTAGTGATCATCTTCTTTAGTTCTTCAAAGTTGGAATTTTGAGTTCCTCTTTTTTCTTTAGTTCTGCTTGTAGTGACTTGTTTTTCTTATTTTCCTTTTTTATAACTTCTATGGCACTCAAAAATTCTTCTCTGTAGTCAAATTTTTCCTCTTCATATTCTTCTTCACTACCTTATTCATCAGAGACTTCTATTTCGATAAATAGAACCTTTTCTTTCTCACTTTCATCGACTTCATCTTCATCTTATGAGGTGTTGTCTTATTTGCTGCAAAAGCTTTTCTTGAAAAAAATATTTTTTGTTCTTTTGTCTTTGTATATTTGTTTTCTATTTGAATCATCTTCTTCATTTATTTTATCTTTCTTATGGGGACATTTGTTAGATAAATTATCAATACCATCACAATTAAAACAAATCAATGGAATCTTACCTCTATATTTGTCGTCGGTTCACTTTTTCAGTCTTCTGACGAAGTTGGCTACTTCTTCATCGTCTTTTGAGATGTCATTGTTGTTGCTATTTGAATTTGCCTTTTTCTTTCCCTTTTTCTTTGCTTCTTGGATGCTTCGAATGTTTCTTCTTTTGTAACTAGATTCTCTTGTTTGGTTCTCATTTTGTAGGCTGTAAAAATTCCATGTAGCTCATCCATGCTTATCAAATCCATATATGTTCTTTCTTCTAGTGTTGAGATATTAGGATCAAATCTCATTGGAAGAGATCTTAGCACTTTTTGAAAAATTATAGATTCATAAACTTCTTCTCCCAATCCTCTAATTTCATTCATTGTTTCATCAACTCATAAAAAGTAGGCTGCAATATTTTCATCTTCCTTCATCTTTAGTTGTTCAAATTGAACTATGTAAGTTTGAAGATTTTTTTCCTTGACTTTTGTGTCTTCTTCATAAACATTCTGAATTTTGTCCGAAATGTCATTTGTTGAGTTGCAATGAATAAATTTGACATATATCGAATCAACCAGACCATTCAGAATAAGATTTTTGGTTTTCGAATTATTTAGACTAAGTTTCCTTCCATTTTCATTTGTTGGAGGATCGACGAGTTCTTTATATCCATCTACTGTTGATTGCAAAAATTGAATCCATGTGCTTGTACATATGTTTTCATCCTTCTACTCTAGAATGCATAGTGTTGTCCATCAAATTGTGGTATTCCATTTTTATACATACTATTGTTCTCTGTGATCTACCTTCCAGTGGTTAAAATGATTCCCGAAGGAACCCGCTTTGATACCAATTGTTGGATTACTGAGAGGGGGGGGGTGAATCAATAATAGATATTTTTATTCCTTTTTAACCATAGTATATAAGTGTTTTTTATCTTTAATATCAATTTATCAGTATCATTCAATAAGTGCAGAATAAATAAACCATGAACAATTAGCAATCATACACATAAAAAGTACACCAATATTTTTACATGGAAACCCAATGCGGGATAAGACCACAAAATGTTTTTTCTTATATGTATTTAAGAATTACATTCATTGGAAGCACCAAATTCATTTTTTTTCTAGATACAACTGGAAGGAGGCTCCAACCCCCTATATTTTCAGGCTACAACCTGAGGGAAGCTCCAACTCCCAATTTTTTTGGCTCCAAGTAGAAGGAGGATACAACCCCCTATGTATTTTGGCTACAATCGGAAGGTGGTTGCAACCACCTATCCTTCCCCCATCGAATTGCCCTAAAATATAAGTGTCAATTGTGAACAACATGTCACGGATACTACTAACCTTTGTTACTATCACTGCTGACCTTTGTCACTGACACTGATCCAAATATGTCACTGACCTTATTCTTCTTCAAAACTTTCTTGTAGATCTGCGACCTGTCTATACTGCAACACTTGGGTATCTATGCTTCTCTTAATTGCAACTTGCATATTTTCGCGACCTTCTTAACTACAACTCGCAGATTACTAACTCTCTCAACTTTATTATGTTTTTCTTTTTCAATTGTCACTACTAAACCTGATATTGGAACTCTTCACTGTAGTTTTATATCTGATCATATATGTCACATACACTATGCCAAAAGTGCATACCATGAACTAAAATAAAGAATGCCTCACCAACTAAGTACCATACATAAACCATGAACCATTCATCAGATATAGGAAACCCTCACATCCATCATACAATAAACCCTAACTATAATTCATCCTCAAAGTGTACCAATATATTCACTAACACCCTT
This sequence comes from Picea engelmannii, assembly GCA_009831015.1. NCBI lineage: Eukaryota > Viridiplantae > Streptophyta > Pinopsida > Pinales > Pinaceae > Picea > Picea engelmannii. The sequence continues at coordinate 674,123 of ML784709.1, read as the reverse complement.
CAACCAAGATGCCTCAAATATGCTCCAAAATCACAAGGTGTACTATAAAAAACTGTCTCATGGAGAGTGCCAATAGTAACAAGCCAAAACAACAGAAATATACTACTGTAGATTTGCCTCATACAACAAGTACCAACCAACCTACAAACCCTCAGGGGTCTATTGTTTATATCCCATGATCAAACCCTAGTCCATTACCAATAACCAACTGTAACACACATATAACATACCTTCTAATATTTATAGAAGATTCTGCTATACCAGATTATTGTCACGCCTTCATGTAGTCACTTCTCAGCCTTGCAACTTGTCATTGATGATAGATCAGGTCTTCCTTTTCATCTTTGGAAATAGATCCACATTTTGTCTTCAGTAAACCCATGGGTATCCACACTTTGTCCCACTTTGATCCATGGATATTCGCTCCCTTCTAGTACTACAACCTACAGATGTCTTTAGTAAATCCCTAGTTTAGTATCCACGGTATCGACCCTTTTTACCTACAACTTTGTCACTACTTCAGAGACACTGCTATATATTTATCTATGATACCTTCCCATAACAATTCACAAATAATAGATATTCAATACGCTCATTAAGTACAAATAGGAGACCTTTTCTCCATTATTTATACTCTTCAAGTAGCTTCCTCAAGGGTTTACCTTCTAACTAACTTTACCCAACTTCCTTCTTTTAGGGCTAAGCCACTTGTCCACTTACAACCACTTTATCCACAAATAGTAAAATCACCACTTCTAGTTGCAACTAATTTATTTTTAATTATTTTCTTTTTTCAACAACTTAACTCATGATTAAGTTCTAATTACAACCACTTTGACTAGTAAACTTCTTCTAGGAGCTTCTATAATAAATTGACTTCTTTGGCCTTCTAGGGGCTTCTAGATAACTCAAGACGGTTCTCCAACTTCACAAGGCCATAACTTTCTAACCATGCAGAGTTATATAACGTTCCACTTATCATCGAAAATGGCACGACATGTACTATCCATCTAGAATAGTCTTTCCTACATATACATTGATCTTTGTGCCTTTATACCTAAAAAAAAACTTGATTCCTTTAACCATACTGTTGGGGCTACCCAAAATTTCTACCAGACATGCTTCAAGGGTTGACATTAATGAAAATCAGCCCAATTAATCAACAAGGTCCATGGGTCTAAAGCATCTGCGTTCAAACTTTTGCGGCCTTTAGAATACACTTTTATGTTTCGCTGCACTCACTTTTCTCCCATACTTAGAAAATTTCTCGTAATTAACCACACATCACGATACATCTATATCTGAATGATTCATTCATGATACTTAGTTGATTTTTGATATCTTGTCGCGTTCTGCAAGTCATCATGATACTTCTCTACCATACTCTGTAAGACATCCTTGTACAACCGATTCATTCTTAATACTTAGTCAATATTTGAGATCTCATCATGCTCCATGAGACATTATGATACTTCTCTACCATGTTCCATGAGAAATCTCCATCTGACCAATTCCTTTTTTATACTAAGTCGATTTTTTGAACTCTCACCGTGGGCTGTGGTAACTTTATGATTCTTCTATACATACACCCGAACCTGATTTCTCCAATCCATTTTTATGATGTTGCAGATGAGGTGGCTTCTGTGTGGACTTCTTCTACATGCATATTGGATTATGTGGCATCGGTATGTGTCTTGGCACGTGACATTGCACATGGAATTTGCAGAGATCTTTGTTATGGCACTAGCGTGGACTCCCTCTGATGTGGAACTCATCTTACTCGATGTGTGGTGTTGATGAGGTTTCTATCATGGCCCTGATGTGGTTGATCTAGACCACAGGGTATTAGGCCCCAATCCTTTGATCTTAGTTGTTGATCTTCGATAATAGATGGTTAGGATTTAACCTATTCTAGGTCAACCGTTATTCACAAAAAAAATTAACTCTTTGTGTAGGGTTTCGTAGCTCTTCCACTCACTTTCAAATTTATTACTTCTTGTTTTCATTATAAACCCTCTGTAGTTGGTTTTCTTCACAAATGTGGGATATATCAATTTCGTCAATTCATCAATTAAACCATCGAGATATTTCTTTGGCGAGGCTCAATACATATCCATTATTCATCTACACTCTCAAACTATGATCACTCATCAATGTAGTCATAAACATTTTCGTCTAGAATCATTCTCCTTTGATCCCTATTCACATTTCTCTTATTTGCACAGAGACATTTACACTTTTTGCACACAATTCTTGCAACTCAAAAACTCTCTACTCTTTTCTTCCTATGTCTATTCCAATCCATATTTTGGACGCTTCCTTTGTTTCTCTGGTTCGACTCTCAGAGTCTCCCCTTATCATATCTCGTTCCTCTATTTCTTTGGGTTCATTTCGTTCCTCTTTCCTTTATTCACACATAGTAGATATGCATAAACTCATTAACACAACTCATAGAGGCATTCATAGTCTCCCCCTATAATTGAAAATATTCAGTCTCTCCTTGCCTATGTTATTAATGACATCCATGACTTTCACAGTCATGTCTACCTTTGACATCAATGACAACACAATTTCCAACAAACTCCCCCTTTTTCATTGATGGCAACACATAGTGTTTTTGGCACTCCTCTGCTACTTGCACGTCTCTCTTTCTAAAAAATCCCCCATTTAACTGTACTCTCCCCCTTTGACATCAATGGAAAAGGGATTTTCTCCCCCCTACATTGTACACTTTATTCTATGTTCTACAACCAACATCTGTCTCGTCTTTCGGCAGCGCTCCCTAATCTTGTGCTTCTTCATGAAGATTTAGTGATTGGATGGAACAGGTAACACCCCCAATTTTTGTCTAAGATACTCAAATACTTCTATAGAAATAGGTTTTGTAAATATATCAACTATTTGTTCCTTGTGAAAATATATTCCAGCTTGACATTTTTTTATGTGACTTGCTCTCTTAAGAAATGATACTTGATTGGAATGTGTTTTTTCTTCAAATGCATGACATGATTCTTGGAGATATTTATTGCACTAGTATTGTCACTCAATATTGATATTGGTTGAGTATACTCTACTTGTATTTCCTTCAACATTTGTTTCATCTAGAGGACTTGTGTACAATATATTGTTGTTGCAATGTATTATGATTCTGCTATAGATAGAGAAATTTATGATTGCTTCTTGTTGAACCAAGACACTAGATTGTTTCCTAGAAAGAATGCTCCACCACTGGTGTTATTTCTATCATCCACACTGCCTTCCCATTCTACATCTGTGTAAGTTGTCAGAGTAAAGTATTTTCTTGCAGGATACCATAAACCAAAGTCCACCATGCCTTTCAAATATCTCAATATTATTTTTACTTCCTACACATGTGTTTTCTTTGGTTCGGTGTGAAACCTTCCAACTAACCCTATTTCCTACATTATATATGGCCTTGAAGTTGTCACATATAGTAGGTTTACTATCATTGATCTGTACATAGTTGGATTATATTCCTTTGATTCATCCTCTTTTCTTAGTTTACAACCAGTTACCATGGATGTGTTGACAATTTTCTAGTCTTCCATTTCAAACTTATTCATCATCTCCTTGATGTATTTTCTCTGAGAAATAAATATGCCTTTGTTGGTTTGAGAAATATGCAACCTTAGGCGGAAGGAAAATTCTCCAAGCATATACATATCAAATGATTTTTGCATTTCTTTTGAAAACTTTTAACTCATTCTATCAACATTACTTCCAAAAATGATATCATCCACATAAACTACAATGATAAACATATATGTATTGTCTATTTTGTTGTAAAGATTGTTATATGTTGTTCCTCTTTTGAAACATTGTTTCTACAAGTACTTGTCAAGTCTTTAATACCATGCTCTGGAAGCTTGCTTTAATCCATAAAAAGCTTTCTTCAATATTCAAACATAATCTTCATTTTCTAACAATAAGAATCCTTTAGGTTGTTCAATGTACACTGTTAGGACCCTATAATGTACCTTTTTGTTCACACATTTTGCTACCATCACATCCTTTTTCCACTCACATTTAAGCTTACATTATCACCTTACCCTATCTTTCCAAAGGTATATAACGTCTCTTCTCTTTGTTATATGTTTAATTTGTTTTACATATAATTTTACATTACTCTCATACTTAACCATCGATCAGAAATATATAAGTGTTGAAACAGTTCGAACTACAGATTATTATCGTTGTTTGAAGGCCTATTGTTGAAACAGTCAAAAGCACGCAAACCCCGTTGCTGAACAGTCCGTAGTCTGCAATGCTGAAACAACAATTCACACAACAGAAAGAAGAAGATGTTACACTGACCACAACAGCCGCACCTTGAGCCAATTAACCATCACTGTTGCTTGAGACATTGTTGAAATAGTCAGAACACAAATCCCATTGTTGAAACAACCCATGATTTGCGATGTTGAAATAGTATACAACAACAGTAACAAGAAGATAAATAAAGAATCTGTTACACCAGCTGCAACAGCTACACCTCACCCAACACCATTTCACTATTGTAATAACATTCTGTTACGGGAGACCAGGATATCCTATTCCAGTATAGAAGATTAGATCTGACTAAGAATAGGATTCGTATGTGCACATGTAATTTGATGATCAATTGTATCGAGGGGATTCTCCTCTTTAAATAAGGGAAAATCGTCATTAGAGGGTATCCTTCTTAGCTAAGAAAGGAATTACAGAGGAGGACGTGTTCACTTCAGATATTGTAACATGATACAGTTGACAGATGAATAAAAGATTATTCTGAGCATTCCTTCCTAGTTCCTTTCGTTTCTGGGGAATCTTGTGAGAAGGGGGGGGGCACCTTCTTCATAAGATTCATCCATTAGTTATGTAGTGTCTTAGTATTATTTATATTCATACCTTGATTAAATTTTGTTTTGCTAAAATTCTACTTTACTGAACTCTGTTTTGCTGAAACTCTCCTTTACTGATTGTTACATTGTTTTCATATGATTCATGCTTGGGTAACTATTAATCATTCTGATTGGTAATTATGTTTGATGAATTTATGAAAGTGTGATAATCAGGGATAGGTGATGAAGATTCCTGCTTGGGGAATAGGGTCTTGTTCTCTGTTAAGAGATAATTAGCCTTCAGTGCATGTCAATCATTTTGATTAGTAATGAGTTCATGAAATTGTGATAGTCGGAAACAAGTGTTGAAGATTCCTGCTTGGGGAATAGGGTCTTGTTCTCTGTTACAGAATAGTTGGTCTTTCCTTTTGTAGTATCTTGAAATATTTCTTTTCTAGGTTGATATTTCTTAATGTAATCCGGGATTCTTCAGATAATTATTTCTTTAAACTTTGAACTCTGCAATAGGTAGGTTTCTTTTCTGTAATTCAAAGTAGAACTTCAGTTTGTTCAAGGCAAGGTGTGATTAATGTACTTTTACTACAATGCTAGATTGCTTTTGGGATTGAGCATATACAGTGTGTGATTGCCTTTGAAATAATAGACTTCCCTGGGTTGACAATTTATGTAACACTCGATTGTTTAGTAAATAAGCAATTACAGTGACCAACATTTTGGCGTCGTTGTCGGGGAAGGAAATTATAGATTTCAAAAGCACTTATGTTCTTTCATATATAAAGATTGCATGAGAGGATGCAGAGACCCCAAAGAAACTGACCCTACAGGTGGTAGAGGTAGAGAAAGGGGAGGAAGAAAGACTTTTATTGATGAGATTATATCAAAATCTGAATCTGTTACTCCTCAGCGACCAAACTCTCGGAAACCAAAATCCCAACCTTCCTTTCAAGCAAACTTTGAAATGGGGAAAGAGATTTGGAGTCCTGAGACAATTGAGAAACCAGTAGGAAACATTGAGGATAGAGCAAGCGCAGCAGGGGAACAAACAGAAGAAACCATAGATGAGTGTAATGAAGAACTACATCATGAAGAACATGCAGGTCCTGAAGGAGAGGTAAATAATGAAAACTCTTTTTCCACCTTAGGATTTCCTATTGGTGATCTTCCTAGAAGGGTAGCTCCCATGAAGAATATTCCACTCTCAACTTTACCTAACTTTCATGGTTTATCTTCAGAGGATCCTGATGAATTCCTTATCGAATTTTACATACTATGCAGAAGTTATGATTACATTTCCAATGCTAAAAAATTAAATCTATTTCCAGCAACATTGAAAGGAAATGCACTAAGATGGTTCATGAGTCTTGGAGGTCATGTAATCACAACATGCGATCAGATGAGACAGAAATTCCTACATAAATGCCAAGACTATTGTCGAACAAGAGAAAAAAGAGAGGAACTATTCAAGATGATACAGAAAGAGGATGAAAATCTAGAGGACTTTGTAGAAAGGCTACAGTATAATCTACAAAGATCCAGTCACCCCAATGTAAGTAAAGATATTCTTAAAACAATATTACTAAAAGGAGTAAGGGATGACTGTCTAGATATGCTAAATATGCTTGAAAAAGGGGACATATCTAAAGAATCATATGATGAAATTGTTAACCTATGTAAAAAATGTTCAAGAGGAGCTTCAAGGAATAGATCAAATAGCAGGGATACTATATTTTCAAGAGTTCAAAAATCAGCCAGTGGAAGAGCAACAAGAGCCGAAATAGGTAATTTACTTGAAGGTTTTAAAAATTAAATGTTAAGCTCTTTTGCCTCACAAATTGATACCCTGCAGATTCAAAAGAAACAAGCCGAAGCAGAAGAAGCTCTGTCCATCTTTTGTTCGAAATGCAGAGACAAGCACCCACGAAGGGAATGCCCATTGGACAAAAAGCCAATCTACACCATCTGTGATAAGGATCATGAAACTCAACAATGCCCTTCTTTACCAAGAATCAAGGCAGCATTACAACCAACTGATGAAGAAGATGAAGCTGTCTATCTGTTGACACGGAGAAGGCAATGGCAGCCGCAGGGACAAGGTATGAATCCTAATATGCCATTTACATCTTCTAATCGTTGGAATAACTATCCTTATTTTAATCAAGTGAATTACCCTCCCTATAATCAAATGCAATACCTCAATCAAATGAATTACCCACCCATGCAACAAACTAACCCTCCCTTTGTAGATCCATCAATGTGGACTCCTTGGCCTCCACAACAACAACCTTACTTTAACCAATGGAATCCAAACTGGAGAGGGCAACAACCCCCGTTCCCAAATCAATTACCTCAATCACAATTTCTGCAACCACTCTCCTTACCATCAGGTACTCCAGCAAACAATCAAATAATGAGGCCCCAACTACCTGTACAACCTAACCCTAACCCCAATAATAAAGTTGTGGAGTGCATTGATATTCAAAGCCAGCCTACACTCTCTCTTTTCCCTACGCAATGCAATGATATTCATTTACGATCTGGGAAAATAGTAGAACCTATCATCGCTAATGTTACCTCTTCTAAAAAGGAAGCAAAAGAGCACGATGTACCTGAAGAGGTACAGTCATCCTCCAACACTACTGCTGAAATAGAAAAACCACCATTTCCCAAGCATTTAGCTTTGACTAAAACGCCTGAGCCACCTGCTTTCAATCTTCTAGGGGAATTACAAAATATTTATGTCAAAATTCCACTACTACAAGCACTACGAGATGTACCAATTTATGCCAGGACTATGAGATACATTTGTGTTAAGAAACCCAGAAGGAAAACTAAATATCCCCTCACAGTTGATGTCATGGGTGATCTATCTGCAATAATGTCAGGTAAAGTTCCCCCAGTTAAATATGGTGATCCTGGCCATCCTACCGTCTCAGTGCAAATTGGAAAAACGATAATTCCTTGAGTTCTGGTAGACTTAGGTGCTGCTATCAATATTGTGACTATGTAAACCTCACAACTGTTACAACTGAAGAATGAAATCAGAGATACCCCAACCACCCTAGAATTAGCTGACCATTCTACAATCAAACCAAAAGGATTCATTGAAGACCTAATCATCTCAGTGGAATTCTGGAATTATCCAGCTGACTTTGTGGTATTACAACCCAAAACAAAGGTGGGGGGGCACCCTCTAATTTTGGGCAGGCCTTGGCTAACCATAGAAGACGCTTTTATCAGCTATATATCATGTTCAATGACAATTTCCAATGGATCTGAGACTAAACATCTTACCCTCTACCCTCACGCTACACCCTTGATTAACAATGATAATTCTGTATGGGTAGACTTTGATGATCAAACTACTCAACCCATATTGACTATCAGACAATCCTTAAGCCTTGAAGATGCCACTAAGGATGAAGTAATTAATAATTTTATTTGTGAACCCTCCTCCGTGAATCCGGAAACTCATAACCAACTAGCTGCACTTTTGGAGTCAGATAACCAAGAAAACCTTAACTCTGAAAACCCACCTCAAAAATCATCCACCATCTCTTCTAAAAGTATACCAGTAGAAATTGAACCTGGTAAAACACTGAACATAAACCCCAACCTAACAGATGTTGAAACACAACAATTAATGAAGTTACTTCTTGAACATAAAGAAGCATTCGCATGGGACTATACAGATATGAAAGTAATCTCTCCTGAATTATGCACTCATCGTATATATATAAAGGAATATTGTCGGTCGATCTGGAAATCGATGAATGAACCCTAATTTAAGAGAAATTCTTAAAGAAGAACTTCAAAAATTGCTCAATCCATGGTTTATATATCCTATATCGGACAATGAATGGGTTTCCCCATTGGTAATAGTTCCTAATAAAAAACGGGAAATGGAGAGTATGTGTAGACTATAGAGCCTTAAATAAATCCACTCAAAAAGATCACCTTTCATTACCATTCATTGATCAGGTGTTAGATAGTTTGTCAGGGAAGAAATTTTTCTCCTTTTTAGATGGTTTCAGTGGGTATAATCAGATCAAAATTGCACCCCAAAACCAAGATAAGACCACTTTTACTAGCCCTTGGGGAAATTTTTCTTATAGAGTTCTTCCATTTGGACTATGTAATGCACCAACAACCTTTCAAAGAGCAGTTATAGGAATCTTTTCTGATATGCTTAATGACTCTATGGAAATTTTTATGGATGATTTTACCCCTTATGGTGTTTCTTTTGAGGAAGCACTACAAAACATTGAGAAAGTACTTAAATGATGTATACAAGCCCACCTCTCCTTAAGTACAAAAAAATTTCATATGATGATGAGTGAAGGAATAGTGTTTGAACATTTTATTTCATCTCAAGGAATCTAGGTGGATCCATCCAAGATACAAGTCATTAAAAATCTTCCTATTCCCAAAACCCAAACAGACATGAGAAGTTTTCTAGGACATGTTGGATACTACAGAAGATTTATTAAAAAAAAATCCAAAATAGCCTCTCCTCTGTTTGTGTTACTGATGAAAAATGTCGAATTCAAGTGGACTAACCCTTGCCAGGAAGCATTTAATACACTTAAACATCAGTTATCTACAGCCGCTATTCTAAGAGGACTTGATTGGACACTTCCCTTTCATATATTCTTTGATGCTTCATATACTGCAATAGGAGTTGTCTTGGGACAAGAAGAAAATCATCTCCCTTATGTTATTTACTTCATTAGCAAGAATATGACTCCTGCTGAACTTAACTATACAGTTACCGAAAAGGAATTCTTAGCAGTTATCTATGCTATTAATAAATTTCGACATTACATCACTGGCTACTCTACTCTTGTCCATACTGATCACTCAACTATCAAATATCTAATGAAAAAACCTATCACAAATACTCAAGTCATCAGATGGTTACTATTATTACAAGAATTTGATATTACAATTGTAGATAGACCAGGAAAAGAAAATGTAGTTGTTGATTTCCTTTCTCAGTTAACACCTAATGATAATACCCCAGTAGATGATTCCTTTTCTAATGAATACTTATTTGCAGTATCTGCTCACTCACCATGGTATGCAGACATTGTTAACTACTTGGTTGCAGGGAAGTTACCACCACACCTATCCCACTGGGAGAAAAGAAGAATCATTCAACAAAGTGCTCGATATAGTTGGATAAGTGAGTGTCTTTTCCACACAGGACTTGATCAAGAAATCCGAAGGTACATTAGAGAAGATGAGGTTTATGACTTACTAAAAGCTTGTCATGATGGCCCTTGTGGAGGGCATTTTGCTAATAAGAGAACAACACATAAAATTCTCAGGATGGGATATTATTGGCCCTCACTTTTTAAAGATGCAAAGAAATATGTTCGGGCCTGTGATAGTTGTCAAAGAATAGGCCAACCTAATCATAGAGATGAAATTCCATTAAATCCCCAGGTAGTACTCGAACCATTTGAAATATGGGCCTTAGACTTTGTAGGACCCATTAACCCCCCATCCAATCAAAAAGTTTATATAGTGGTCTGCACATATTATATGACCAAATGGGTGGAAGCTAAAGAACTCCATAGAGATACTGAAGAAGCGGTTCTAGATTTTCTATTTGAAGACATCTTTATCAGATTTGGAGTGCCTAGAGAATTAGTTACAGATGGGGGACCTCCTTTCACTTCTCACGGTTTTAAAGCCACCCTTCAAAAATATCATATTCACCATAGAATGACTACACCATACCACCCCCAAGCCAATGGATAGGTGGAAAGCACAAATAAAGTAATAGAAGCCATTCTAACAAAAACAATGAAGGAAAAAAGAAAGGATTGGTCCCACAGGCTCCCTGAAGCATTATGGGCCTACAGAACTACCTCGAGAAATACTACAGGATTCTCTCCCTATGAATTAGTTTATGGAAAAAGTGTCATCTTTCCTGTGGAATTTGAAATCAAAACCTTAAGGACTGCTTTAGTTGTCAACCTTGATTTGACCGATGCACAGACAACCAAGTTGCAGCAGCTTAATGAATTGGATGAAAAAAGACTAGATGCCATTCATCAGACAACTATGATTCAACAACAAAGATCAAAATGGCATGACAAAACCATCAAGCATAAGAAATTCCAAAAAGGTAATTAGGCCTTACTGTATGATTCTCGGTTTAAAGAATTTTAAGGGAAACTACGTACAAGATGGCTTGGACCTTACAAAGTGGACACTGTTTTCCCCAATGGAACAGTAAGGCTCCTCACAATCGATGACTCTAAAACACTGTTACTTGTGAATGGTCATCGGCTTCATCTGTACCAGGGCCCCATTTCCAAAGAAGATTTTAAGGCCACATGTGTGGCAGACTCTCATTACCTCTTTTTAGAGGGGCCTCCTACCCCTCATTGCAATTAATTCTTTTGAATTTAATTCCTGTAGTATTAGATTAGATTTGTTTTACTAATAATCCCTGTCAAGGAATGGCATGTTACAATTGATTTTTTGCAAATTCCCTATCAAAGAAAAGGCCTACCAAGAAATGACGATCTTACTTCAAGAAGAGCCAAGCTTCATTTTTCTGAAACACCATTGTTCACCAATTTTTCGCCCTTTTTCCCCATTGCTGAAACACCACTATTCAGCAATTTTTTTTCCCTTTTTCCCGATTGCTGAAACACCACTGTTCAACAAATTTTTTTTTCTCGCATTTTTCCCCATTGCTAAAAAACCACGGTTCAACAATTTTTTTGCCCTTTTTCCCCATTGTTGAAACACCACTGTTCAGAAATTCTTTTCGCCCTTTTTCCCCATTACTGAAACACCACTGTTCAGCAATTTTTTTTCCCCTTTTCCCCATTACCGAAACATCATTGTTTCGCAATTTTTTTCCATTTTTCCCCATTGCTGAAACACCATTGTTCAGCAATTTTTCACCATTTTCTCCATTGCTGAAACACCACTACTCAGCAACATGTTGCCACTGCTGAAACACCACTTCCTCAACAGTATTCTGCAACATCACTCTTCAGCAAACATTTCTCTATTCTTTCCCTATTGTTGAAACACCAACTTTTCAGCATTTCCTGTTAATAAGCTCTTTCGCTCTCATACTACATTTTGTCCTTCCACTAAACAAATCCTTGATACAATTTCTCTAAAAAATCAAAAGTCTCCCCCATGGCTAATGCAAAACTATTATGGACAGGCACTATATTTTTTTTGAAGTACAAATCAAAGGTAAAGATGAGGTATGTAAACTTTATATGTAAATACAATTGAACTATGGTTAATGAGAAGATCCCAACTCATTATTATCACTCATGTAAAATCATTATTCTAGCCGTACCTGAGGGGGGGGGGGATATCGAAATCTTATACCATCATTTCACACAAACCGACTACCGTCATTCTTTTTTTTACCATCCCTTCATTTGTTTCACCACCATTTGCATGCCTTCACCCGCAAAATGTAGTCTGCTCAGAAGCGGTTACTTGACTCTCTGACGGTGCATTTTACTGAGTTGTTAGCTATGGGAGTCCCTGTTATACGGTATGAACCCGCCATGACAACCCTGTTAGAACTATATCCAAAATTCTATCAAATGTTTCTGCAGGCAGGATGGCTGGGCTATTTTCAGAGGCTCCAGGGATTTGATCAACAACAGGTTCTTCAATTTGCTCGAAATCTTCAGGAAGATTATTCCATTGTTCAAGGGGTTTGGATTCTAGTTATAGAGGATGATATAGCACAGGTTTCGGGTCTCCCTGTCATTAGCATTCACTAGTTCAACTGCAAACACATCATCCTTAATGCCCAGCAGGATTTCCTCTTGCTAGGGGAACAAATTGAGCCTAAAGGCCGGGGTGTTCGACTTAGCTCATTGCCGCCTCCTTGGCCGAAAGTTGTAGAGTTTTTCAACCACTACCTTACTTGTAGAGGCCGATACCAGGTAGTCTACCAGTATGATTTTGTCTTGTTGTCTCATTTACGACATGCTAGATTGGTGAATATTCCCTACTATCTGCTCGGATGTCTTAGAAATATGTCGCATTACTGTAAAAAGGCTAAAAATATCACCCTTTCCCTCACCCATCACTGTCTCTCTCAACTACTCATCCAAAAGGGTTTTTCCCAACAAAACCCTCTCCTAAACAACCCACCCATAGACCCTCAAGAAGCTGTTGAACATCTTGAAAATTTTCAGGAACAACAACCACAAAACCTTCCAGATCCTCCGGAAGTACCTAACAGTCCGCCTACAGACCCAATCAATCCAATTAATCTTCCCACCATACCAAGCCCACCCCACATATTACTAGAATCATCCACTCCTACCATTCATATCCTTAGTGATGATTCTGAACCAGACAACTCTCCCTGCCCCATCACTGAGGAAAAACCCCCACGCAAATGAAAGAAAATTCATCCTTTTCCCTCCTTTTTACAAAGAAAATGAACAAGGACCTCAACAAGAGCAGCCACTATTTCCACTACCCTAAACCCCCAACCCATCTGGCTAGAACCCCGTACACCTCCACCCTCCCAAATTCTGGAATTTTTACCTATTCCACACATGGGCACTGAAACACAAGAACCAGAGGCCCAGTGTACTGCGACATCATCCTTTTCAAATCAAGTAGCTGAAACACAAGAACCAGCTACTCATCCAGTAGCTGAAACATAAGAACCAACTACTCATCAAGTAGTTGAAACACAAGAACCAACTACTCATCCAGTAGCTGAAACACAAGAACCAGCTACTCATCCAGTAGCTGAAACACAAAAACCAGCTACTCATTTAGTAGATGAAACACAAGAACCAACTACTCATTCAATAGCTGAAACACAAGAACCAGCTATAGTTGTTACACAAGAACCAGCTACAAATGAAACACAAGAACCAGTTGTCGATATTGTTACCGAAATATAGGAATCAGATGCCCAGGGTGCCGCAACACTACTTTCTCTACATCAAGAAGCTGAAATACAAGAATCAGTTGTCGATCATGTAGCTGCTCCAAAAGAACCACCTAGTACGGCTATGACTGTTACACAAGAACCAGTCACCCCTCTTAATATACCCTTGAAATATCAATAACCAGAACCAACAATGGCCTCTATCTTACAAGAAAATGAGTTCTTAAGGTATAAATTGGAAGCCTACAAGCAAGAGCTAGTCATGGTAAAAGAAGCCTACGAGAAAGAACTTAAATTGTACAACCTAGCTCGCATAGCGACCATGACAGAGGAAAATACAATAGAGAATCAGTGTAGAGAGTATATGTGCAGTCAATGTGGGGACATATATTATCAAGCAGGCTACAAAGTAACTCAAATTGCAATGCCTGGAGCTTCCCCTGCACCTACGACTTTTACAGTCAAAGAAGAAAACCTTGTTGTTACACAAGAACCAGCAGGACCTTCCAAAATTCAAAATGAACCCTGGCCTACCACAATTGCCACATTTGAAGCCCCTGTTTTTGTCAATAAAGCTGTACAAACACTGCCTATTGATGAATCTGCCCCTCCTAGCCAGATCAATACCCATACTCTTGTGGAACAAGCCACTCAGACCCTACCTCAGCCTATCACTTGCGATGCTAAAACACAAACTCAACCATGGGATGAGCAGGCAATAATGGACAAATGGAAAAAAGAGTTTGTTGTTACACAGGACAAAAGCCTGCAGGAGCATAGACTACTCTAGCTAAACCACATCTATTCAAACTGGGAAGATTTGGAGAAAACACGCCAAGAATCCCATGCCCATAAGAAGCAGAATAAAGAGCTAAAAGGCAAATTTCTCCTGATGTTTGACTTGGTACAAAATTTGTTGGCCGCAAGGAAACCATCCTCCAATTACTCTCTTTTCCTCATGGAACGACTTACATTTTTTCAGATTAAATCAATCAAGAAAGGAAGACCCCATGCAGTGTTAAATCCAGCAGATTTTGTTAGAACCTTTGCAGAAGCCTCTACTATGGATCAACACCTCCTCTGTGAGGTATATCTTCATAATGAGGCCATCCCTGAGAACCAACAACTTAACCTTAACCCTCTTGTCGGTGATATCCAGATTTGGGCACTCACCTCCTTCCTTAACAATCATATTACATGGAAGAATGACTTCCTAGCTGCCAAGCATAATGAGGATAACCACCTTCTATGGATACAGCCAGAACCATAGAATGTTGTCACCTTTGTTGCAGAGTATTATCAGTTTTTGAAGAAACTAGGGATGATTCAATATATTCGCCAACTACAGACAACAGTACTTCAGGATTGTCAACAGTTCATTAAATCCACAGAGATCGCTGCCCTACAATAAAATAACATGTTTTGGCAACAATCTGCTGAGAAAAGATAGGAACACAATCCCTTTATTCCCACCAATCTTGAGACAGCAATCTCCCAGGTACCTAGCTACATCAAATGTGTTCAGCAATGTCCTGAAAGCTGGATAGGTTATCAGTTTCATTTTCCTATCCTGTGAATGCCAGCAGAGAAATATCAAGTTCATCATAAGTTGCCCAAGAAGGCTGAAACAATAGCTTGGCAAAGGCTACAACGCGTTCAAGGATTCAGAGCTCCAACAGACAGCACTTTCCACAGCTACTGCTTAAGTAACTTGCATGCTCAGAGTCAGTATTCAGATTGAAGTTGCCTGAGGACATGCAACCTTTTAAGTTGGGGGGGATGTTAGGACCCTATAACGTACCTTTTTTTTCACACTTTTTGCTACCATCACATCCTTTTTCCACTCACATTTAAGCTTACATTATCACCTTACCCTATCTTTGCAAAGGTATATAACATCTCTTCTCTTTGCTATATGTTTAATTTGTTTTACATATAATTTTACATTACTCTCATACTTAACCATCGATCAGAAATATATAAGTGTTGAAACAGTTCAAACTGCAGATTATTGTTGTTGTTTGAAGGCCTGTTGTTGACACAGTCAAAAGCACGCAAACCCCATTGCTGAAACAGTCTGTAGTCTGCGATGATGAAACAACAATTCACACAACAGAAAGAAGAAGATGTTACACTGACCACAATAGCCGCACCTTGAGCCAGAATTAACCATCATTGTTGCTTGAGACGTTGCTGAAACAGTCAGAACGCAAATCCCGTTGCTGAAACAACCCGCGATTTGCGATGCTGAAACAGTATACAATAGTAGTAACAAAAAGATAAATAAAGAAGTTGTTACACCAGCTGCAACAGCTACACCTCACCCAGCACCATTTCACTATTGTAATAGCATTCTGTTACGGGAGACCAGGATATCCTATTCCAGTATAGAATATTAGATCTGACTAAGAATAGGATTCGTATGTGCACATGTAATTTGATGATCAATTGTATCGAGGGGATTCTCCTCTTTAAATAAGGGAAAATCATCATTAGATGGGATCCTTCTTGGCTAAGAAAGGAATTACAAAGGAGGACGTGTTCACTTCAGATATTGTAACATGATATAGTTGACAGATGAATAAAATATTATTCTCAGAATTCCTTCCTAGTTCCTTTCGTTTCTAGGGAATGTTGTGAGAAGGGAGGGCCCACCTTCTTCACAAGATTCACCCATTAGTTCTGTAGTGTGTTAGTATTATTTCTATTCATGCCTTGATTAAATTTTGTTTTGCTGAAACTCTACTTTATTGAACTTTGTTTTGCTGAAACTCTGCTTTACTGATTGTTTTCATATGATTCATGCTTGGGTAACTGTTAATCATTTTGATTGGTAATTTTGTTTGATGAATTTATGAAAGTGTGATAATCAGGGACAGGTGATGAAGATTCCTGCTTGGGGAATAGGGTCATGTTCTCTGTTAAGAGATAATTACCCTTCAGTGTGTGTCAATCATTTTGATTAGTAATGAGTTCATGAAAGTGTGATAGTCGGAAACAGGGGCTGAAGATTCCTGCTTGGGGAATAGGGTCATGTTCTCTGTTACAGAATAGTTGGTCTTTCCTTTTGTAGTATCTTGAAAGATTTCTTTCCTAGGTTGATATTTCTTAATGTAATCCGGGATTCTTCAGATAATTATTTCTTTAAACTTTGAACTCTGCAATAGGTAGGGTGCTTTTCTGTAATTCAAAGTAGAACTTCAGTTTGTTCAAGGCAAGGTGTGATTAATGTACTTTTACTACAACGCTAGATTGCTTTTGGGATTGAGCATATACAGTGTGTGATTGCCTTTGAAATAACAGACTTTCCTGGGTTGACAATTTATGTAACACTCGATTGTTTAGTAAATAAGCAATTACAGTGACCAACATACACTTCTTCCTGCAATCTCCATTCATGAATGTTGACTTGACATCCATCTCATACACCTTAAAATTCCCGAAGATTACAAATGCCAAAAACATTCTAATGGATTCTAGTATTTCAACGGGTGCAAAGGTTTCTTCAAAGACAATACCTTATACTTGAGAATACCCTTTAAAGAGAGTCTTACTTTATTTCTTACTACTTTTCCATTGTCATTCAACTTATTTTTGAATACCCACTTTGTACCAATCACATTTTTATCTTTGGGTCTTGGGACAAGTTCCCATGTCTATTTTTTCTCAATATGTTTTAACTCTTATTCCATAGCATTCACATAATGTTGATCATTATTGTATTTTACAAAGCACTTAGGCTCTATTTTGGACAATAAAGAGAGATTTACCTGTTCAAAATTGCTTATTAGTTTTCTCCTAGTCGAAGTCTGAGCATTTTTATCACCAAGAATTAAGTTTTCTAGATGATTTTTCTGCACAAACCTTGACGGTGTTTATGTATCTTGGTGTTCTATTTTTTCTTCCTCTTCTTATTCATTCTCCTGTTCTTCTTCCTCATATTATTCTTCTTCCTTTTTGTTGTAATATATTTCTTATGCTTCCAGTTTGATCTTGTGTGGTATTTCTTCATCTATTCTAAAATTAATTATTTCAACAATATTCTACATACTTTTGTTGTAACATATATAGGCTTTTCTTTTTTATCAATATCCAAGAAAAATTCATTCATTTGTTCTTGATTCAAACTTGCTTAGATCCTCATCATCTTGTTTGATGTAACACTTGCTTCCAAATATTTTGAAGTGTTTGACAGATGTTAGTCAGCCTTTCCATAACTCATAGAGTGTATTATCACTATTGACTCTTATTTTCCCTCTATTTAGAATGTAAACAATAGTGTAAACTGCTTCTCTCCAAAAAATGTCTGATAATTTTGCTTCATTCAACATTCTCCTGGCGATCTTTTGTACATGTCTGTTTTTTCTTTCAACTACTCCATTTTGTTTAGGAGTTCTTGTAGTTTCATACTATCTTTTTATTCCATGTGTTTCATAGAATTATTCAAATCCATTGGATGTGAACTCACCTCCATTATCTAACCTTAAAAATTTGATTCACAGATTGGTCTTATTCTCAATTAGATCTTTGAATTTTTCAAACTGATCCGGATTTTATGAGAAGAACAAAATGAATATAGATCTATATTACTAACACAAATATAAAATGAAAAATAACAGAGATATATTAAAACTTGGCTTCTATTCAATAAAGAGATATGTTGAAACTATAAAATGCAAACTAAAACAAGATTGCTAGAATGGTGGTGGCTTATCTCTAAGAAGAGATGTGACGGTTGGGCTTATTCGCAAGAAGATGAGTACAATGAGACTCTAAAGGCCCTTTTACATAAAACATGAATTCCAAAACCATAGACATCCAAAAACCTAACCCTAGGAGATGGAGTGCCAAAATTCATGTGGGCCCCGTTGGGATAAGTTGGTACATCAACTTCCTGGGGTCGTAAATTTTACATATGATATATGTTTTAGACGCGCGATAGCCTGTTTGAAAGTCCTATCCAAGGACTACAAATTATGTTGTCACACTTTGACCTCAATAATGTGATTGTGGCAAGCTCAAAAAACATTGTTTAGGGCCTCAAAATGGCCCCGGAAGTTTAGGACCCAAAAATCTAGGACAATAACTGCCAAAATGAAAATTGCATGTGAGCCAGTTGCAATAGGCGGGTGGCCAAAGATATACACATTGATCAATACTCCCACCTTAGGAAGCAATGGTCTCCATTGTGTTGAGTTCCCCCATTAGATGATGAAATGTTTGTTGAATTTGGCCCTGGATGAACCATTTGCCTTGGTGCAGGAGCTGCCCTACTATGACAACTCAATAAAGATGGATCCTTTGTTGGTCAGTGCCCTTCACCTATGTGTGCACTATTTTATTAGTGGATTCTTATTCCATGCAGTTGGGTTGAGCTATGTTGGTGTCAATTTTTCTCCTATCTTCAAGCGCTACTTCAAATAATCAAGCGCTACTAGGGATGAACATAAGCGCTACTTCAAATAATCAAGCGCTACTAGGGCTGAACACAAGCGATACTTCAAATAATCAAATACTTGTTGTTTTGGTAGGCCCCACATTAAATTTTCCTTACCACCATCCCTAGTTACTTGGTTGAGGGCCCATGCAACACGGGAGAATCCCAACACGAAACTGTGATAGAAATTGGCAAGGCCTAAAAACCTTTGAAGCTAAGTGAGTGTGGTTGGGGATGGAAAGTCACGAATGACCTGGATCTTGGCTAGATCCACATGCACCCTATGCTCATCAAAAATGTGTACTAGGTACTAGACCCTATCCATGTCGAAGAAGCATTTTTCTAAATTTTCATATAGCTTGTGCTTCCACAGAGTGTGCAAAACTTGTTGAATATGTTGCAAGTGTTCCGCCCAATTTTTGTTTTAGTTGAGGATGTAATCTAGTTAAAATACCATGAAATAATTGGTGAAAGGTCGAAAGATATCATCCCTCATCCTCATGAAAGTTTGTTGAGAATTCATCAAACCAAAGGGAATGATCAACCATTCAAAAAGACCTTCTTTGAACTTGAACTAAATTTTCCATACATTTCTCTGCTCTGTTGGGACTTGATGGTAGCCAAACTTCAGATCAGTCTTACTGAATTATTTGGCCCCATTGAGCTAGTCAAGGAGACTGTGGATTCAAGGAATCAAGTGCCAGCTCCTGACTATGATTTTATTTACGGCCTGGTAATCGATGCAGAGTCGCCAGGTCCTGTCTTTATTTTGCACAAGCACAATTGGGCTTCCACATGGTGATGAGTTGGGTCGGATGTGCCCCTTTTGGATAAGATCTAGAATCTAACACTTGATCTCCTGATTTTATAACATATAGCGGTGATATACTAGCACATTGGGTAGCATTGTGTCAGGTGTTATATCGATTGAATGCTTGACCTCACAGTGTAGAGGTACCTCGGTGGGTGAGGAGAAGATGTCTTTTTATTCTTCCATGACATTATCCACTTGCTTCTACTGCATGGATATATCAGTCACAGAGGCCATGGATATAGTTGCAATTTTCCCTCACTTTGAGATTGAATCATGAAGAAGACAAAATTCTCGTTCTGATAGATCACCTTCCTATATTTTTTGGCAAAGATCAAGGGAATAGTAGTAGATGGGACTACCTCGAGTATCCTGTACAATTTATTGTCCAAGTTAATAATAACATGGTGAGTCCTAGACTCATATAAAACATGATGTTTCCATAAATAAGGCTGGACCAAAAGAACATCACAAAATTCAAGGGTAGTTACATCACACATTACCTCATCTTTGAAGGGATTGATGTCGTAGGACATGCAACACTGTTGGTTGACACGAAGATTTTTTCCTTGGCGGAGCAATCTAATGGTGTATGGTCACAGGTGCAGCATTATTGGTAGGGAGAAATTCTTGACAACCTATGCTAATATGAGGTTCTTCTGGCTACCGCTATCAACGATGAAGTGCATCAGAGTACCCTTCACCCACATCTGTGAATGAAAGAGGCAACTTCCTTCCTCTGGCTCATCAAGTTCACCAGGTTGGATGTTGGCGGTAGCAATAGTGGCACTAGGTTCCGCATCAATAATTTGTCTCCCCTTTTCTGGTTTTGAATTAGAGTCAGAACCCACATCTGATTCATAGGATTTCACCTTAGCCACGAATGATTTCTTTGAGCAGTAATCATCAGTGTTATTCCTGGGGCTCTTATGGAAGTCGCACCACTTCCCAATGTCTTTCTTTATCTTTCCATTGTCACTCTTTGTTTCTAGATTAGAATGGTTGTCTTGAGGTTGTCCATCTTTTCTCTACCCATTGTTCTATGATTTGGGGTTTCCCTTGCCCTGCTTCTACTGTGAGGGGTTCCCAGACCCAAACTATCACGTCTTGTGTTTAAGCTTATGCTTTATTTTGAAAACATATCGATAGGTCGTGCCCAAGGATGAGATGTCCAGAAACTCCATTTATGTCTGGATGCATCTATGCATACCACCATGGTACTTGATCACTAGATTTCACTCAGAATATTTGATACCCATCTTGGTGAGAAAAGTATGGAAGATATTTGTAAACTCTGGCACCGTTTGGTCCCTTTCCTACCATAGTCTGGTCCATCTTGTATATAGGTCGTCATAACTTCCAATAAGGTAGTATTGTTCCTTAATAACAACCCTAAAGGACTCCTAGGTGAGTGAGACTCTAAATAATCAGGGTTCATATGTTTCCTTTTTCTCACAGAAAGTATCCCACCAATCTTTAACATGGGGGACGACTTTGAGGAGCACAAATGTAATATTTTATCTATTGGAAACGTTATGGACAAAAAACTACCCTTCTAGCAGATTCAACCATTTTTCTACAACATTTGCGTCTACATGACCTTAAAATATAGGAATATCAAAGTTTATATGTACCTTGAAGGGGGTGGCGCCTCCACTCTAGGAAGATGTGTCGCATGTTGGTAGTTGTCGAAGGATTTGCACAAAACTATCCATCTTCTCGCTCCTCTGTTATGCGAGGGCTTCCTCGAGCAAAATTTTGAAAGGATATCCTATCCTTTAGTCTTTATTTTCTCCCACCATGGAAGGTCGTTTGGGTGTGCAAGAGCTCTTTTCCTCAAGAGAAACAAGCTCGAGACCCAACTCTTTGTACCCTGACCTTTTCGGGGACATGCACTAAAAACGACAAGGAGAAAACCACTCTGATACCATTGTTTTGAATTTTATGAGTAGAACGAAATGAATACAAATATCTATTATTAACACAAATACACAATGAGAAATAATAGAGATACAGTAAAACTTTTCATCTATTCAATAAAGAGATATGTTGAAACTGTAAAATGTAGACTGAAACAAGCTTGCTAGAATGGTGGGAGCTTGTCTCTAAGAAGAGATGTGATAGTTGCACTCATTTGCAAGAAAATGAGTGCAATGAGGCTCCAAAGAAATTTTTACATCAAACATGAATGTCAAAACCCTACACATCAAAAAACCTAACCCTAGGAAATGAAGTGCCAAAAGTCATGTCGGCCCCGTTGGGGTAAGTTGGTACATCAACTTCTCGGGGTCGTAACTTTTGCATATGGTCTCCTTTTTAGGCGTGTGATAGCCATTGGAAAGGTTTATTCGATGACTACACATTATTCCAAAACACTCTAACTCTATCTATAGCGTGACTATGGCAAGCCCAAAAAAAGTTGTTTAGGGTCTCAAAAAGACCCTGAAATTTCAAGACCCCAAAATCTAGGAAAATAACTGCCAAAATGAAAATTGCATGTGATCCAGTTGGAATAGGTGGGTGGCCACCAATATCCACCTGGATCATAAACTTTTCAAATCTATCATTTTTATTTTTGAGAAAGGTAACCCAAGTCATTCTTGTACAATCATCAATCAGAAACATAAAATAGCTTTCTCATTGTAAGTTTTTTGTTCTTATTGGTCCACAGAGATTTGTATGCATAAGTTCCAATAGCTTGGATGTTGCATATTTATTTTTCTTGAAGCTCACCCTTGATTTTTTTTTTCCATGTTGGAACTGCTTGCAAACAATGTTTGAGGATTTTGTGATCTTTGGCATCTCTCTTACTACTTGTTTGGTACTGATTTTTACCAATTTGTCAAAGTTCATATGATCCATTCTTTTATGCCACAACCAAATTTCATCTATCTACCCCATGAAGCATTTTTCTCCATTAATTTCATCAAGAAGGTATACATTGTTTGGGGTTGTGGTTACTTTTACAACCAACTTGTCTAAATTTGTGTAGCATACCCAGCCAACCATAAGTTGGCCATGCTACTTCAAAACAGACTTCAAAACGGATTTCATATTCTTATAACATTTAATTAATAAAGAAGCATGAAATATTCACATGCAATAATGAAGATTCATGCTACAGCATAAAAGAAATGGCTAATATTCCATACACAACAACAACCAGCAAGCATGCCTATTATAAAAATGAATCTTAGAGATAATAATTAATACACAATGGAAATAAATATACAAGCATAGAAACACATGACAGAGAGCATTTATCTTTAACAAAAACCAATCACCAACTAGTTGCAGACCAAGGATGTTCCACCCAACCATAGACATTGTTGTTCCAAATATCAATAGTAGGTCATCCCTAAGACAGGGCTATGAATCCACAAGGACAGATTATTGGATGACACTTATCTTCCCAAACCAATTAGCACTTAAGCTCTCACAGGTTTCTCAACACACAACAATCCAAAGTACACCAACTCTCTTCTCTCCAACTTGCACCACCCAAAGACAATGAACCCCCTTCACTTCCATGTCATCCCTTATACTGTCCACTTCTTTCCATGGCTCCAGTGCATCTGGTCAAGAATATCCATGTTGGGAATCTCAAGATTCGTAGCTATGAACAAACTTTCGCACAAGCCAATGCATCTCAGGCATGCAGGCACCAATTCATGAATGTAATACACCAGTATTTACTACAACCAACAAACAATGGCTTCCTTCCTCTACAATTCATTTGTATTTCCTCAACCAAGATCAAGAATGAATGAGGAATAAGGAATGAGAAAAGTGAATGAAAGAGTGAACCCCCAAACAACCCAAAGATGGGTTTATATATTTACTTGGAAATCAAGAACCACATGACCTTTCCCCAAGAAGCTCATGCAACCACTTTTCTCAATTAAAAATAAAGATAGGTAAATAAAATATAATAAAAATACTTAGCCCCTTTATCCCCCCTCTCTCATGGAAGCATATCCCCCTATAACTCTTGTTTGTGTCTGTCATGCAGCCAACGATGTATTTTATTATTAATAATGATTAAATCGTTACATTTCCTAGGCACTACAGCGTCTTTTAATTGTTTGGGCTCTCTGTCCTTTCATAAAGTAAACAAAATACATTATTTAATCAGAGTATTACATTCTCCTCCCCCTTATTTTGGCATTGTCCTCAGTGCATATACAAAACAAAAATAAAAATTTCAAAATTCTTCAAAAAGTCATGGGTACTTTGTCTACATGGAATATTCATGCTCCCAAGTAGCATCTTCAGGACCGTAGTAGGTCCAGTGAACTTTTACCAGTTATATGACTCTATTCTGGATAATTTTGACTTTTTTGTCCAATATATGAACCGCTTGGACCTGAAAGTCTCCTTCTAGCTCCATTTGAATCAAATACCAATCAATAACATTGTTACAATCATGTACATACATTTTCAACAAAGAGACATGAAATACATTATGCACATTCATGGATGCATGCAATGCAAGAATGTATGCAACTGGCCCTATTTTGTCCAATATCTCAAATGGACCACAAAATTTGGTTTCTAGTTTTGTACAGTTGCCCAACTTCAATGAAATCTTCTTGGAATTCACTTTCAAAAGCACATTCTCTCTTACTTTAAATTCTCTAGCTATCATATTCTTATTTATCTTGTGTTTCCTTCAAATTATACTTAATTTTAACCATCTAGTCTTCCATATCCTTGAGAAATTATGGCCCAACTACTACTTTATTTGCTTGGTTATCCCAACTTACTGGAGTATTACATTTTCTACCACACAAAGCCTCAAATGGGATCATCTTCAATGAAGCTTGATACCTATTATTATAGGTAAAATCAACCAAATGCAAGTAGTCTTCCCACTTATGTGGCTTATCCATCACATACATTCTCAGCATGTCTTCAATCACTTGGTTGAATCTCTCTATATTCCCATATGATTATGGATGGTATGTTGTGCTAAAATTCATATTTGTACCAAATCCTGTAAATAATACTCTCCAAAAATTTGAAGTAAACTTAGTATCTTTCTCTGAGACAATTGCCTTAGGTATCCCATGCAACCTATCAATTTCCCTCATGTAAATTTCTGCAATATTCGTTGTTGTAAGAGTCATATTAACAGGAACAAAATGAGCAGTCTTTGTCAATTTATCAACCACTACCATTATTGAATCATGTTTCCTTGTTGTCCTGGTAAAATTAGTGATAAAATCAATGGTTACCACTTCTCATTTCTTCTTGAGAATTGGTAATGGTTGTAGAAAAACCGTTGGGTGTCTATGATCATCTTTCACTCTCTGACATTCCATACATTTTGCAATGTAATCAACAACATCTTTCTTCATTCTTTGCCAAAAGAATTGGCTTCTTACTGTTGAAATTGTTTTCTGGTAATCGAGATGTCCAACATATGGAACATTATGCATTTCTTTTAATACCAAATTCCTAAGTTCTCTGGAACTAAGAAAATAAATTATATTTCTATGCATAAGTAATTCATCTTCCTTAATCTCATACTCTTTAATTTTATGTTGTACATTTTCTTGTTGTAAACTTTCTTTTACCTGTAGGTAATACTGGTCTGTAACATCAACATCTAAAATTTTTCTCTTCAAATATGACTGATGCATACTAATGGTTGTAGCATGCATGATATGTACGCTTATTTTGAGTGCATCAACAACTTTATTTTCTTTTCCCTTGATATGCTAGATGTCAAAAAAATACTCACTTAAAAATTCCAACCATCTTGTCTTCCTCGTATTCAAAGTTGGTTGTTCAAAAACACATTTCGGACCACTATGGTTTTCCCTTAATTCAAATCTCTTTCTCATCTTTCCCATGAGATAATGCATCCACATATTCAATGCATTAACTATGGAAGAAAACTCCAAATCATGTGTGGCATAATTCCTCTCATGTTATTTAAGCTTTCTAGATTCATAACTAATGACATGTCCATTTTGAGTGAAGACTCCACAAATTCCTTCCTTGCATGCATCGGTACATACCACAAAATTCTCATTTGGATTAGCAATCTTTAAAATAGGTGTGCTAGTAAGTAATTCTTTCAATAAATTAAAATTATCTTCACACTTTGTTGTCCATTCAAACTCAATTCCCTTGTTTTGCAAAGAAGTGATGGAGATGAGAAATATTAGAGAACCCTGCTATAAACCTCATGTAGTATCCAGCTAATTCTATGAAAGATCTTATTTCTGAAACATTTCCTGGTGTTGGCCATCCTCTAATGGATTTAATATTCTTTGGATCCACTACTATGTTGGACACACCTACCACACTTAGAGGGGGGGTGAATGAGTGTGGGGCTCTTTTTTTTAAAACTTCCCTCTTGCACAAAAAACTCATCAATTAGCATTCAACATTTATTCATTACCTATTGTTGTCATTTATAACCAATTAGATGTGAGCACATATCAGCAACATATATCAGCAATATATCATCAACAAGTCATCACCACAATGAACACAAAGAACACAAGATGTATGTACAATTTTCTTTTTATTACGAACTACAATCCTTGGGGTTTATCAGCAACAACTGAATAGAGTACAACTCTACAAGAGCACCAGTTCTATATGCAAGACTCAGCTTGCATTCTCAGCATAAACTGAGATGAGGCAACAATCCTCAACAAATATCAATCTGTACCATAAACAAGAGCATCAACCATGCACCAACCTGTGCCATAAACAAGTGCATCAACCATGCACCAACCTGTAATCAACATGTACCATAAACAAGTGCATCC